>JAVIWC010002710.1:0-40579 GCA_031894815.1 Creontiades dilutus | reverse complement strand
GATTCGGGTTGACCTTCACGTCGTCTCCCACCGCCAACGTAAACGTAAACAGAGATTAGATAACGTAATTGATGTTGACAGAGATGTTGAAAAACGAGAAATGTCTGACTGATTTGGCATTTTTGACTGGCATCACAATGCACTTAAACACCATTAACTTGGAACTTCAAATATATAGCATCATTTATGAGTTATCCGTTTTCATGTAAAAACGTTGAGGAATTAGCTACTTAAGTAGCAAGTCAGTTTAATATGAACTCATGTTCTGTTGAAAATGAGCTGGTGCAGATTATATCAGATATACATCTCAAAGCTACAGCATCTGATACACATTTCTGGTGTTTTATATCTGAAGATAAATATCCGAATCTAAGACAAATCGCCCTTCAACTGACGGCAATGTTTGGGTCAACTTACTTGTGCGAGTCTGCATTTTCTGAAATGAAGAACTTATAGTCAAAATATTGCAATCGACTAACTGACGATCATATGTCATCATGCTTGCGATTAGCACTCAGTGGTTACGCACCATCTTATGAAAAGCATGCTGAGGACATGCAGTGCCACGCTTCAAAATCCAAAGTCACTCCTTAGTTAAGTTCAACACCATATGTAACTTTTTTGTTTTGTAACAACGAATAAAATCGCAATTTTGAATAACTAGGAGTTTTTTCATTGATATTGAAGAGAAGGACTTGAGTAAATCTAACCTAATAAACCTTGACTAAAATAATGTAAATTGTGCGGAAAGCCAATATCTATGTATGCTACGGTATACTCTATCTAGGTAGGTTGGGTGTATCGTGTATGTACGACAATGCTGCATCACACATACTTGCAGCCTCTCAGAGTCGATCGTAAGTAGTCTAAAAATATCGAGGTAGATCGCCAGCAGTTCGAGCACCCCTGCTCTACATCATACTTGTAAGCTCGAGACTCAAGTGGTTTTTTATCTTCGGAAGGTTCATCTCATCTTTGCTAGGCAGCGCTCATGCTGTTCCACCACAATCTCTCTCCAGATGCTCCTGAAATAAGTTGTACCTAATCCAAACATGATTAGATAGTAATTCCTTTTGATGAGTAGCCAGCACTACCCTGCTACTACTCTTGCCTTATGTTACTCAGTGACTGCCAGCTATTGTGATTGGAATCGCGCATTCTTATTATTACTCCCCCCGTTCAACACTCCTTGAACTAACCTTCGGCTGGGCTCCTTCCGCCCTTTGTTATCCCGGCATCACCACTTTTCCGTCCGCCCGAAGGGGTCATTCGTGTACCTGCCACCTTGGTAAGCACTAGCCTCTCTGGTAAGTAAAAAGTAAGTGTTTACCCTTTACTCGATTTTTTCGGCATTGCACACTTGGTAAGCGTGCAATGATGTGCAATGCACGGATTTGTGATCATTTTTGTGTGCCTCCTGAAATTCAATAATCGCTCTATCACGTGTGAAACACGCACACTCCAAAGCTTAGTAGAAGTTCAAATCATGAACGCAAGCCAATTGAATAATAAACCCCAGTGAATGAATTTGCAGCGTTTTTTCAAGAGCTATTACAATGGTTTATTACTGAATAATAAACCAAAATGGCGTTTGTATGGATTTTTTGATCGGATATTGGGGAAAATAAGATGAGGGAGTATAGTTAACTGGACACCCAGTGAACCAAGAGTAATGTCTCCTAGTTTTAATGCATATCTTATGGGGTCCAAAACGAATCATGTTTTGTAATCATGGAAGATGCCTATCACCATTTAGTTTTAGGAAGCATTAATGAATCACTAGTTATTGTCAGGTATCACACTGCATTGAAATCGATGGATCTACAGAACTCCTTCAATTTTCACTGGGTTGTAGTGGTAGGTACACTTACGTAGCCCACTAAATTGCGCTATGATAGAACTAGGGTCCTCATTAATTTCTTCCATACATTAGAATCTGATAGGGCCTTTCTTGTAGCCGCTCCATGAATCACGCCTGAGTCGGCCCTGCGTTCACATCTGATAGCTGCGCTTGCCGGAGTGAGAAAAAAATTGACCTTATCTGACACTTTGAGTAGATCCGAAATCTCGTTGGTAAAGCGAGGTGACTCCCAAGTGTTCGCCGGCAAATAATTATATTTCTTACCTAGCTGTATACTGAGTGTCAAGTACTTAACGAGTTCACCAAACTTCAAGGTTCAATTTCAGAGCTCATTTCCTACAAAAACGCTGCAAATTCTTTCACTGGGGTTTATTATTCAATTGGCTTGCGTTCATGATTTGAATGTATACTAAGCTTTGGAGTGTGCGTGTTCACAGGTGATAGAGCGATTATTGAATTTCAGGAGATATGCATAGAGCACGTAAATCTGTTCTCAACTAAAATAGCTATTTGGATTGATCAGTTGATCATATTTGTGTGCCTCCTGTAATTCAATAATTGCTCTATCACCTGTGAAACATGCACACTCCAAAGCTTAGTATTAATTCAAATCATGAACGCAAGCCAATTGAATGATAAACCCCAGTGAAAGAATGTGCAGCGTTTCTTATGGTTATCAGAATGCTTCAACCCGTGTATCGGCTACAAAGCCTTTTAGGAGTTCACTCCAGTATCCACATTACTACATCACTAGGTTACTGATATCAACACAAAACAATAATAAACCAAAGTAACGCTAATGTTGGTACCATAAATCGGGCCACACATCGGGAATGGTTTGACCTACGGACCTGGGGAGGGGCTCAATCGATTCCTCGTGAAAGTTCTTCAAAAAGAGTCCAAATTTAGGCCGCCTTGACTTTTTTTTGAGGTTTTTAGGGATTTTACAAAACTTTGACAACCCTTAAAGAGCTTTTTAAATTAAGTGAGAGAGCTGGCTCCAGAATTGGGGCGTCGCCGGACCAACATAGATTTTTCCTGAAAATTTCAGCTTTTTTGCTTCAGCCGTTTGGGAGAAATCGTGCATACGGCGGCCGGACGGAAAATTTTTTATTGCAGATTCGGACTCTACACCATTTGAAACGTAAACCATGAAATTTTCAGGGGGGGTTAGAATTTTTTTTTTCAAGAGCGATTACAATGGTTTATTATTGAATAATAAACCAAAACTGTTCTTAGTATGTTTTTTGTAGTTCCTTCGTTTCGAAGTTAGTTCATTTTCAAAATGTATGCAACTCTCCGATCTTAAGTCACTGAAATGGCCTTAACTGTCTTAAACTACTCTCTAAAATCAATTTTAAGGACATCGTTGGAAAGAGCATTAAATTCCCCATCTCCTCAAGGGAAAATAAGAAGTTTTCGACGTGATTTGGAACGTGAAAAATTATCCTGAAGATCAAGTTTCGAGAATTCAGGATAAAAACATCTTTTCATGTTTTCTCTAGCTCATATTAAACAAGTTGTTGTAACTTCCACTTCCCAGGAAAAACGTCTCCAGAATCCTTGCTTTCCAAACGTATAATATTGTTATACATGACATTTGAGGAGGTTGCATCGCGAAAAATACTAAACGCCATTTTTTAAAGTAAAAGAGTTTATACATTGTGAATAAATCAATAAATCAATAATTAAATTATTTAATTATCTTTATATTTTGGTTCATCGGTATATTAAGATTTTATGAGTCATGAGATATAGGACTTTCAGTCATGGAAAGCTGAGACTTTTGCACATTTTTTAAGCTTGCAGGCTCAAACGTATCATTAAAATTAAGGGGGACTAATGAGCCATTAAAAAAATAATTTTTTTCAACATTTGACAAAATTTACTTTTCAGGCTCATTTTCACCCTTCAGTTCCTTTTAAAAAATTATTATTAAAGACTGAGACGATAGATAATTTCACGCTCTTTCCAACGACATACTTGGATTTGCAAATACTTTGAAAACGCCGGAGTTGCAGCCGTTTTAGCGACGTAAATTCGAAAACACGAAAAAAAAAATCTTAAAAGTGAAATAACTCAAAAACGAAGCCTCTAAAAAAAATCTGTAGGAGGCACTTTTTGTTGGAAACTAGTTGAAGAACACGTGTGCGAAGATTTTCGGATCATACGCTGTACGCCCTGTAGAGTTGGTCTTTCAACTCTCTCGTGCTGTTCCTCAAAAAGGCTTTTAATCTACTTGAGCAAGAAAACGTTTGAAAAAACCAAAACTGTCCAATGTACCATGACTTCGTTTTTTCATGATTTAACAGTTCATTACGAATATTATACGTTACTTAATAACTCTAAAGAAATAAACAAACAATAGGTAAAATAACAGTAGAGGTTACGATCGAATAGCAGTACCGGTTATTAGGAGAAAATAAATACGAGAAAGTGTCTATTGACGGCCCCCCCATTACTAAAATACAAAACTTATATATTTAATAATGTATATAATAATATTTTTATTTAATAAAAAGCTACAAAAATATCCTTCCTACCCTGTTGGCTGTTCTAGCTGTATTATGAAAAAAATGTTAAATTTATTACTTTTAATTAAGTACAATTAAATTTTAAAAGTATTTAAAAGTATTTAAAACAAAAAAAGTAAAAGTATTTAGTATTTTTTATTTTTTTATTTCAGGGAAGAAAGGATTACATTTTAGCCTTGATCAAAAGCGATGGCCTCGCCGCGCTGCCGTCTGTGGTGTTATTCCAAGGTGTATAAAACCTAAATTTTATTTATTATAAAATTCTGATATCTATATCTATAAAATTAAAATAAAAATTCTATTCATCGATAAATAAATCAATATTTTTATTTATTTTTCCAAATTTGTCTAGTTTAATTGAAAAAGCAACTTAACTTCCAGAATGATTTGGGGGAGGGGGGGCTCGAACCCCTTGAGCCCCCCCCCCCCCCTGGCTACGGCCCTGGCGTCTAGCCGATCTCCTACGGACATTCAGCTGAGATCAGTGGATTTCTAGGCTGAGTTTAGAGATCAGTCTAGGTTGGTTCTCTATGATACATCTCTAAGAAAACAAATATTGCATTAGAACATGTAGAAGCTTGCGTGCATGTGTGCAATGCAGGTTCGTTGAAAATTGTGCTCAGGTGATTCCTGGGGAATTTCAATTTGATAATATCAACCATGGTTACTGCATTGCGGGACTCGACAGGTAAGCGGGTCATTTCCGCCAATTCGTTGCGAATATAAAAACTAAAAGGTCGAGTTGACCTTGATATAAGATCGATTAGATTCGAATCAGATAAGCAAGCTTCACTACGTATAAACGGAAGCAAAATAATTATGCATGAAGTTGGGTATGACACGTGGCTTCTTCGTTTCTATATCATGAATGTTTATATCCGTGTTTCCCAACCCTTTTTTGAAAAGTCAAAAAACTACAAAAGAAAATAAGCCCTGACATAGCAGCTTTTTGGGTGCCATTAAAAAACGAGCATCCTGCAATTACTAAAAAGGTAATGCGAGCATTGTTGCCGTTTTCAACGTCTTACTTATGTGAGGCATCTTTTTCGGCTATGAACCAAATAAAAACGAAGAACAGGTCACAGCTTCAATCAGAAGAGCACGACATGAGATTGCCCTTGTCAGTTGTACAGCCTCGTAAAATGGAGTTAGTGAAAAAACATCAAGCCCAAGTGTCACATTAATAAAGAACATGACATGAAATCAATAATAAAGATAATACAGTAGTTTAATAAAGTAATAACAAAGAACTTTTGTAATAGAAAGCAAGAAGTATTTTGTTTGCTTTTCTGAGCTCTACTTTTATTGTATTTGATTAGGACAGGTGTGTTAAATAAGTTGTAATAAAATGAGTTATTCCTGCAATGTAATGTTTTCTTTACTTTTCCTAGAAATTAGGTTAGTTGTGCCGCGGCTATTAGTCTTTTTTTGTAACTGTGCAGTAGGCTAATAAAGGTTGGGAAACGCTGGTTTAGATCATTGAGATGTGTGGACCAGTATGAGAGTATTGTTGGGGTAGGGCAGGATCACCTGTGGCCTCTGTTATTCTGCGGTTCTGAATACGACGCTCGATTAGCGAATGAATTCTCCTCAAGGTACGCAGAATGCGCTGATGTCCGACTCCGATCCGCGGGTTCCCCACACTACTCATAATCAGTTGGCTTCCTACTGTCACTGGATAGTTAGCTTTTCCGTCAGTGCGTTTAATGAATCGGTTAGACTTCATGTTCACCCCTCAAGTAAGTCCGATCAACCGCACGATGGAGTTGAATAGACCCAGTAAGTTGGAAATAGAATTCGGCGATTTGGCTAACAATTTTGCGAATTTCAAAGATGAATTTCTGATTTATATGAGGGCTAAAGAGGCGTTTAAGTTGCCGACCGGCACGCAAGTGGCTATCCTGAAAAATTTAATGGGTCTGAAGGCCATGCGTATCTACAACAGCAATACCACGTTGAAACCGGAACAGGAGTCTGTTGATGCTGTTCTTCAGGTGCTCCGTTCGTATTGTGTTCCTAAAAAGAATGAAACCATGCGGATTTTTAGGTTTCTGAGTCGCAAACAAGAAAAAGGGGAGCGATTTAATTCGTTTTTCGCCAGTCTCAAGGAGCTCATCGCCGATTGTGAATTCGGTTCTATGGAAGATAAATTATTAAAGAGCCAAATAATTTTGGGCATAAACAGTTCCGAAACTCAAGAGCTTTTACTCCGTGAAGACCGAGATCTCACAAAAGTTGTTGATCTCTGCAGAGAAGCTGATGGTAAGCCCCACTTACCCAGTACGTCAAAACGTCCTAAATATGAAGGAGATAGCAAGCCATTTTCGAAGCAGGAAAAACTCGTCGCTCCATGTAAAGGTAATCATCACTTTGCTTAAACGTGAAAACTTCGCGAAAGGGAGAATTACATGTTTTGATGCGTATTCCTTATAACTGTTAAATCAGATGCAATAACTTTTTTTCTCTTAAAAATAGGATATTTTAAAGGACCAATGGGTAATTGAACGGAAATGTTTATACAGGGTGGTCTTTAATGAACGTACCAGCCTTTCAATTTCGTTGGTTGTGGAGAAATCAAAAGACTTGTCGAAGTAACCTCCTCTTATTGGTTTATTATTCAATAATAAACCATTGTAATCGCTCTTGAAAAAAAATTCTAACCCCCCCCCCCCTGAAAATTTCATGGTTTACGTTTCAAAGGGTGTAGAATCCGAATCTGCAATACAAAATTTTCCGTCCGTCCGCCGTACGCTTTACGCACGATTTCTCCCAAACGGCTGGAGCAAAAGATCTGAAATTTTCAGGAAAAATCCATGTTGGTCCGACAACGCCCCAATTCTTGAGCCAGCTCTCTCACTTAATTTAAAGTGCCCTTTAAGGGTTGTCGAAGTTTTGTAAAATCCTTAAAAACCTCAGAAAAAGTCGAAGCGGTCTAAATTTGTACTCTTTTTGAGGAACTCGCCATGAGGAATCGAATGGGCCCCTTCCCAGGTCCGTAGGTCAAACCATTCCCGATTTATGGCCCGATTCATGCTGCCAACCCTTGCGTTATTTTGGTTAATTATTGGTTTTGTTTGGATTGCAGTAACCTAGTGATGTAGTGATGTAGTAATGTGGATACTGGAGTGAACTCCTAAAAGGCTTTGTAGCAAATACACGGGTTGAAGCATTCTGATATGAAACGCTGCTAATACATAGGTAAATGTTATTATTATCAAATAATAATATTAACTATGAAACGCTGCTAATGTATAGGTATGTATTAAATAACGATATTAACTAAAAACGCTGCAAATTCTTTCACTGGGGTTTATTATTCAATTGGCTTGCGTTCATGATTTGAATTTCTACTAAGCCTTGGAGTGTGCGTGTTTCACAGGTGATAGAGCGATTATTGAATTTCAGGAGATATGCATAGAGAACGTAAATCGGTTCTCAACCAAAATACCTATTTGGATTGATCAGTTGATCATATTTGTGTGCCTCTTGAAATTCAATAATCGCTCTATCACCTGTGAAACACGCACACTCCAAAGATTAGTAGAAATTCAAATCATGAGTGCAAGCCAAATGAATGAAATCATCATCACACTATATAAAGACGAGCTTATCAGAGTATATCGACGTTTCAGGGGGTGGTAACGCAATTCTCGCCCCCGTCTCCCAGGGCAACGGACCTGCTCCCCCCTCCCCCCGACCCCGCCAGTGAAGGAAGGAGGGCCCCAGCGGGGGGAAGCGTCTCCCAGGGCAAGCGACGTGGTCCTCTCCTCGGGGATTTGGGATATACGATTTTTTGACTTTGCATATTGTTATTATACTCCCTCATTGTGTTGTTCACCTATTTCTTTTTAACCTGCGTAGCAGGGCCATTAAACTAGTTGAATTATAAACCCGATTGAAAGAATTTGCAGCGTTTTTTTTTGCGAAGAATTCAAAAATTGCAGTTTGAATTTGCACCGCTCACGTTACAACTTCAACTCCAAGTTGATCTGTACCCGTTATCATCTTTATTTTGTCTTTAATCGTGAGAAGCACACAAAAATCCGTCTGCCAGAAGATTTTCTCCAAAATTACTGTAAAAAAAAGTAGTGAAGTGTGCAGTAATTTAATCATGATCAAAATAGTCGTCTTTAGCGGTCCCTTCGGGAATCGCTAGATTTTCTTGTATTCCGCGAAGAGCTTCTTCTAATTCACTTTTGTACGGCAGTGGTACAAAAGGGAGGAGATCTTGAAGACCCTTCTGTTTTTCTCCAACCATTTTGAGTGGTGCCGTGTGCTTTTGAGGGCGTTCAGTTGGTACTACGTTGAAAAGTATTTGGTTGTAAGTTCTGCTTTTTCCTATTTGCATTTTGACTCTTTAAGCAAGTTTGTGCCGTAGAATTGTTGTATCTTAAATTCAACTTGGCTCTATTGCAATTGAGTTTCCCTTCCTTGAACTTGGCCAGTTAGGTTATTTTTAGTCACCATGGCCTGAAGGGCGTCGATATCTTTAACCATTTCTTGTATAACTTCAACAACGTGGAAACGTGGAACTCTGATCTCACTGAAGAGCAAGGGCGAATGCGAGTGAGTTCTGGCGTAAGACGATGAGACAATGTTGTTTCAGACCTGGTATTCGCCGTTGCTCCTCTAGAAAAATCAAACTACGAGTTCTTCATAGATTACGATACTGCTCATTTGCCCTTGACTTTGTGGAGAAACTAAGGGCGCAAAAGCGGCTACTTCCTCGTAGTTTGAATCTGTTAGATGCGAGAAGGAAAAAAATCAGTAACTCAGGTTTACCCTTTCTCTTCTTAGGGTCTGATATAGTACTCGTATCATGTGAGGAGCAGACCTGCTGATAATTACCAGCTGATCGATCCACCAATTTTCATGAAATCCTTTTGATATCGAGTTTTGGTTTATTATTCAATAATAAACCATTGTAATCGCTCTTGAAAAAAAAAAAAAAAAAAAAAAAAAATTCTAACCCCCCCTGAAATTTCATGATTTACGTTTCAATGGGTGTAGAACTTTCCATGAGGAATCGAACGGGCCTCTCCCCAGGTCCGTAGCTCAAACCATTCCCGATGTATGGCCCGATTTATGCTGCCAACATTTGCGTTTATTTTGGTTTATTCTTGTTTTTGTTTTGATTGCAGTAACCTAGTGATGTAGTGAATATGGATACTGGAGTGAACTCCTAAAAGGATTTGTAGCCGATACACGGGTTGAAGCATTCTGATAACCGTAAAAAAACGCTGCAAGTTCTTTCAATGGGGTTTATTATTCAATTGGCTTGCGTTCATGATTTGAATTTCTTCTAAGCTTTGGAGTGTGCGTGTTCCACAGGTGATAGAATGATTATTGAATTTCAGGAGGCACACAAATATGATCAACTGATCAACCCAAATAGGTATTTTGGTTGAGAACAGATTTACGTGCTCTACGCATATCTCCTGATATTCAATAATCGCTCTATCACCTGTGAAACAAGCACACTCCAAAGCTTAGTAGAAATACAAATCATGAACGCAAGCCAATTGAATAATAAACCCCAGTGAAAGAATTTGCAGCGTTTTTTTATAACTCATGATATAGTATAAAATATTTTATCAGTTGTTCTATTCTTGGATTTCTATGTCGTGTCTATTTGCTGTATATTGCTCCATTGTAGATAATAATATATCAGCTTTTGTTTCGTGAAAGGACAGTGAAGATTGGTGTTCACGGAGGTAACCGAGTCTTTGGGACATCTAGAAATCAATCGCTAGCTATGGAGACACAATAATCAACTGAAGCACCCTTGTGGCTAATTTCGTTCCTAATCAATCAACCGCGCTGAAATATGAACGGCGCTCTTTTTGTGACATCTAGGATTCAATTGCACGATAGACGCGGTAGATGATATTCCATTGACTAGGTACGTCTACTATGCATGTGCTACGTCAGTTACACTGTGATTTACGTGGAAGGGTTATTCCAATGCAGAAATAATGAACTTCTGTATGATAATTTGCAGTGTTTCTTTTTATAATTGTCAGTACTACCCATTTTAGTGCGGCCCGACATCTGAATCAACGACACAACTAGATGGTACAAATGAACGTCGGGCTTGCTTCGTTTTTTTACCAGCCGGAGAGTCAACGGCGTCTTCATTATAAAAGGCTCTCGTCTTGACGGGTTGCTCAGTCAGTTTTACGGTGTATAGAATGGACAGCTCCGCTGCCTGGCTCCCTGAGGACACTCCCTGGGGCGATGACTGTAGTTGGACGCCGGCGTTGGAGTCGGGCTACGCGAATTATTGCAACCCCCACGAATTCATCTTGAAGGAAGGTAGGCGTGATCCTCTGCGTATTCCAAATCACGTTCGTACCCTGTATACCGACTGTTGTGAATTCATATTCGGATAAATTATTTGGGAATTATTAGAATTTGGATGACATTTAGACAATTTGGGTTTTAGATATTGCCCTGAAGGGGTTTAAATAGTTCGTGGATCAAGCAAGAGAAAAGAGCTACGACTCGAATCAAAGAACATGAATTTGAATTTGGATGAATTTTACTGCGTTTGATTAAGATGATTTTTCATTTGATCACTGAAGAAGGTTTCAATCTCCTTTTCTTACATTTTTCAACCAGATCTCGGAAATTAATCCCCGTAAAAATCTGAAAACAGGCGCCAAATATAAAAAAACGGATGCAAAATAAACAAATTTCGGTCATTATTCCGAAAAATCGAGTCGAATCAAGAAACCGATCGCATCAAGTGAATCAGCGTTAAAAAATAATGAAAATTCATGTTCCCCTCTTAATAGTTCACCATCATCCACTATTTGACAATTTTGGGATTGCTGAACGGGTTGCGTGAAATCAAAAAAAAATTGGTTGAGGGATCGAATTTTCTTGAAATTTTGGGTAGAATCCGAATTTGCAATAAAAAATTATGGTTCTTATTTAAAATAAGAAAGTTAGTGTCACTTGCGCAGTGTTGCCAAAGGGTATTGAAGAGCTCGTCAGAACCTGCAGTTATTAAAAAAAAAAGAAAAAAAGTCTGCCAAGTGGGTGTGGCACATAGCTCCCTCGTATCCATAACATGACTGTATAGATCATTGAAAATTTCATCGAAATCGGCCAAGAACTCCCGGAGTTATGCTTGTGGCAAGGATTTCACGTTTGCGCATGCGCAGAGGCTACTATTAATCCGGAGATAATGAAACTCATAGGGGACCATCTACACATCATACCAAACAATCCCTGAAAATTTCATCGAAATCAGTCATGAACTCCCGGAGTTATGCGTGTAACAAGGATTTCACGTTTGCGGATGCGCAGAGACTACTATTGATCCGGGGGTCATGAAACTCATAGGGGACCATTTACACATCAAACCAAACAATCCCTGAAATTTCATCAATATCGAACTATAACTTCGTGTCGTTTTGCCCGTAACAAGGATTTGCTGACAGACAGACAGACAGACACGGAACCAAAATTGTTCAGAAAGGTCTAAAACGCAAAATGCGAGTGGAATTTTTGGTTTTGATGACAAAAAAATTTACACATTCCGAAAGTGAAAACAATGCTTCCGCTACCTTAGTAGACTCGGAAGCAAAATCAAGAACGTAGACGTAATGAGTGAAATTTCGCAGGTGGTAGACTCGAAATTGCCCCTAGTTTAGGAATCACCGCACATTTTTGAAAAAAAGACTATTTCCCGAAAAATCTCAGACTATGCTTATATAAATTTGCTATTTCAAACAGGAGTTGGGTGAAAGTGATCCAGAACGTCGAATTCCCACAATAATACCTACGCGATTCCAAGCTCTAGTAATAAGGTAATTGGTAGACATTTGCGCATAAAAGGTGATTATTTACAATAGCAGGTCAAACGTTGAGATTTCTGAACCCAAGTTTGTAGGTGAATTCGTGATGGCAACCCGGGCATGAAATGGATCCCACAGAAATGTTGAACGGCTCGCAGGATAATTGAGTTGTAAGCTCCAGCGGTGTTGAACGCGTTACTGTGCAGCTGTCGAACTTGAGTTGGAAGGGGCAGTTTCCACCGCTGTCTTCCACGCTTTTGTCGGTATCAGTGTTACGGCAGCAGCAGCAGCATTGATGTCCAGCCGAGAGTTTCCTTTCTTTAGTCATTACAGACTATCTTGATGCACAATGGAAAAACGTATTATTATTGTAATTAAGAGAGGGAGGCCACTAGTAGATACACTGGGTGTTGACCTGAAGGAACCTGCCATAGACAACATTCTACAACTCATTTCTGATAAAACGTGTCTCTTAGAATTTTTTATTTAGAGGCTTCGTTTTCGAGTTATTCAAATTTTAAGATTTTTTTCGTGTTTTCGATCTTAATTCAGTAAAACGTACATTATACCGTTTGAAAGAGCGTTCAATTTTCTATTTTCCCAGTGTATTAAACAAATATTTTACGTTGGTTCATTCGTGAAAAATCACTCGGAAATGTGAATATCTTCAGAATGACCACTTTTTTCTTACTCTGTCGGTCTACTAAAATTCTGCTCCTCAAAATTAGCCAGTAGTCCTGAAATATGCGACAGATTCTCATATTTTCAACCGGCGCACTCGAAATTGCTCGTACTGTAGAATTTAATGGAGAAAATTTCGTTTGAATCCGGGAAAACGTGACTTTTCCTATGAATATCGACATTTTTAACGAAAATTGGACTTTTCATGGAAAAAAAGGTTTCGCATTGGATTTTATGTTTTTTGACTCTAAATCGAATAAACGGTACATTCACACCTCCTTGGTACTCAAAAAAGCAAGAGTAGGTGTATCTGAACACCTTTTCGTATCAACATTATTTCTTCTAGTTTTTGGTTTTTTCGCTAGGTAAAGTAGTTGCTCAAATAGGGCGAGGAGAGAACGAGCCAGTTTCACAGTCTCCTGTCCAACTGATAAAAATTTAATGGTATTTCAAATGTTCCAGGGTGGAAAATTGGTTGTACTAGATGTAGGCACAGCTCACCAACATTGTTGTTCATTTATTACTGTAAAATGTTGCCTCGGTTTCAGAACTACACATTAAAAACCCGAACCAGCCTTGTTAGTGACAAATAGAAACCGCACACAACAGAGACATAACACTTTGGATTCTTTCATATCTCAGGGAAATCGCCCCGACTGGAAATCCGCCTGATATGGAACCTTCGTTGGTTTCCGCGCACCGCCTCCTTATCATTCTTACTACTTGCTATAGCACGTTATAGTAAAATGGACATTCGAAGTACATCGAACTTCGATTGTATTACGCATATTAGCCTGTACACTAGATCGCCTTAGTACTCAAAAAAAATTTCCAAGAGGCACTTTTTGTCAGAAATGTGTTGTAGAATGTATTCGTAGCCTGTGGCAGGTTCTTCAGGTTAACACCATTTATATCTAGGTTCATATTATGTAACATAAAACCAGAAGAAGTTGCGAACTGGGAAAGGAAAGGGTAGAGAGGATTTATTGACAGTATGATGAAAAACGTGGAATATAACGATGATCAGTAAATATCTCATTTTAAAACACCATGGTAAATACTACACGTGTCTATGACTGGTTATTGTATGATCTCTCTCATAAAGAATCCGTTTCAGGAAAAAAAACGGAATTACCCTCTCCAGTCACCTCCTTTCCTAATGAAATTTTCGTACGAAATCGGCTGGGAATTTCAGCTTGGGTGTTTGAATAGATCGGCTAACATCTCCACCGTTTCCTCTCCTGATATAAAATTCAAAATCCAATACCTAGGAGTTGTGCAACAAGAGTAAAATTAGGGTCGAAAAAAAAGAATCAAGAAAATCGGTTGAAGTTTGCATAGGCTGGTTAGCGTCGGCAAAATTTGTCACACACACATGCGGCCATCATTTTTCCACGGATTAGTTTTTACAATGGTCTGAAAAGGATTTTATATTCAATCATTGTTTCTCATGTTTAGGTGGTCCCAAATCCCCTTGGATGAATTCCAATAGTCATCCATCTGCTCAGGAAACTTTGTTCAAGAAGGAAAAGTCCGCTAAGTAGGGCGAAACTTCCTCTAGTATGAATGTCTGTGTCATTTCAGTGTTTTAAATAATGTAAAAATTCTGTACCATGCTCTTTACATCGGGGGGCGCATGCCCAAGTGCAGTATTACTTTGTGAATCATAAAACTTGTTAAAAACCCTGGAAAAATTGAGCAAATCCACAAATTGATTGTTACATTGGAATGTTTGCAATGAAATTGATAATCAGCGTTATCTTTGGTCCCAAAATCCAACACAATTGAACTTCAATGTATTCGTAAAATCTTTCGACAGTTCATCAAACTTGGTCTGTCATCGAGAATAATTGCAGGGACTAGTGTTCTAACAATGGCTGAATTTCAAGAGGCAATGGGTAATTTCGATTTGAAGGGCAATACGTTTGTGAGGAACGAATTTAACGAAAAACCGGCCTGCAAGGGAAACCTACAGGAAACGGAACTTGGGCGCTCCCGCCCAGTTTAAAGGGCAGACCTGCTGAGCGTGTCAACCCGCTCAGCCGTCGATGCCCCACTACTCACAGCAGCGGAAAAAAATACCTCCCTCCAAGATTCGGAAAAGGCTCCTCGAGAACAGTTCGGAAAATCAAGTATCCCTCGTCTGATTTACGAACCGATTGTTTCGGGCAGTGAGCGAATCATTCCCCCTGCTGAAGACTCTCCGGACTTGGAAGAACCTCAGCCCAAGCTGCACCAGGCCTAGCCAACCCACTAGCGGCTTTCCTCAGCACGACCTTCAGACCTTCACAAGGTACAGAACTTTTGATTCGTGGCATTGTGGCATAAAAGATTCAGATTGTACAAACAAAGAAAAGTAGTGTTTAATTTAACCGGAATTCTAGTCTTTACTGAACTTGTCTTTTCCACGGGGTGTTGAGGTAAAACTAAGAGATTTTGGGATACAATTTTTTTTTGTAGAAAATTGATATTAAGTGATTTTCTAACGTCAGGTGAAAAAACTAACGCCGTGCCTTACCTTTGTTGGGTTGTGACGTTGATATTTTATCGCTTCCCGTTTTCTTCCCTTTTCCTTCGGAGGGCTTGATGTTGGGGATCTGGTTGGTTTTGGAACAGCTGAAGTTAGTGTTTTGTCCGTCTGCCCCGTTTGTTCGGCAGCGGCCTGGAAAATACCCGTCAATTGTAATATAACATGTGATTAACAATGAACCGTTTAATGTCGACCCAAGAGTCGAGGATTATGGGTTTTCCTCGATGACGGCGAAGGGATGGGAAATTCCTCTCAGGGATCGGGGAACACCCGTATAAATGAGCCTGGACCAGCCCAAGGTCATTCACATCTCTCTCTCTCTCTCTTTCTCTCTCTCTCTTGATTCCGTCACTCCGTCCTTTTAAAATGTATGTCTTTTAGTTCCGATGAACCCCTACTCCTGCAAGAACGAGTTGCAGATGCATCGAAATTACTTACTCCTCGACGTGTCATAGCTGTAATTAACTCGGGTGATCTTCCTCCAAGCTCCCCATTTGTCGCCACTTCAGGGAAATACGTAAATCACCATCATGTTCAAATATATATTTATTATCCAAATTTAACTCTTCCAAATTAGTTCGTCCGTTAGAAATACATATGTTCAAAATTTCATTTGTTCAAATTTGATGTCCTCTTAATTTCTTAACACTATACATTTATCTATTAAGGTATTAATTTATTGCAATATTCTGATTTGATACATATCCACAAGGAAGTAACAAATGCTCGTGTACGAATCAGAGGTACTGGAAATCTACAATATAACAGCTTGCTTTTTTGTTTATTGCTTCCGAATCTACCAAGGTAGCGGAAGCATTGTTTTCACTTGCGGAATGTGAAAATTTTTTAGTCTCCAAAACCAAAAATTCCACTCGCATTTTGCGTTTTGGACCTTTCTGAACAATTTTGGTTCCGTGTCTGTCTGTGTGTCTGTCTGTCTGTCAGCAAATCCTTGTTACGGGCAAAACTACACGAAGTTATAGTCCGATTTTGATGAAATTTTCAGGGATTGTGCGGGTTGGGGTGTAGATGGTCCCCTATGAGTTTCATCACCCCCGGATCAATAGTAGAGTTTTTTCGATTCCTCCCGTTACACTCTCGACGGATCGACGTCATCTCGAAGATAAGCAGTTGTGTCACTGCCACTCGACCATATTTCTGGCCCATAACGAGACCTCTTATACAGTGTTATGTAGTTATACAAACGTAGTTAATCAATTTTGGTTTATTATTCAATAATGAACCATTGTAATCGCACTGGAAAAAAAAGGTAACCCCCCCTGAAAATTTCATGGTTTACGTTTCAAAGGGTGTAGAATCCGAATCTACAATAAAAATTTTTCCGTCCGTCCGCCGTACGCCGTAAGCACGATTTCTCCCAAACGGCTGGACCAAAAGATATGAAATTTTCAGGAAAAATCCATCTTGGTCCGACGAAGCCCCGATTCTTGGGCCAGCTCTCTCACTCAATTTAAAGTGCCCTTTAAGGGCTGTCAAAATTTTGTAAAATCCCTAAAAACCGCAAAACAAGTCGAAGCGGCCTAAATGTAAACTTATTTTTAAGAACATACCATGAGGAATCGAATGAGCCTCTCCCCAGGTCTATAGCTCAAACCATTCCCGATGTATGGCCCGATTTATGGTGCCAACATTTGCGTTTTTTGATTTATTATTGTTTGTTTGTAACCTAGTGATGTCCGGCCGATAGCGTCGAGTTGTAGTGAATGTGGATACTGGAGTGATAGCCGATTTGGATACTTGTTGTTTATAGCCGATAAACGGGTTGAAGAATTCTGATATGCGTGAAACGCTGATAACATATAGGTAAATATTATTCAATATTGTTACTGGGGGTTATTATTCAATATTATTACTGGGGTAACTAAGTATTCTTTCACTGATGTTTATTATTCAATTGGCTTGCGTTCATGATTTGAATCTGTACTAAGCTTCGGAGTGTGCGTGTTTCACAGGCGATAGAGCGATTATTGAATTTCAGGAGATATGCATAAAGCACGTAAATCTGTTCTCAACCAAAATATCTATCTGGATTGATTAGTTGATCATATTTGTGTGCCTCCTGAAATTCGATAATCGCTCTATCACCTGCGAAACATGCACACTGCAAATTCTTTCAGTGGGGTTTATTATTCAATTTTATTCATTTGAGTTGCATTCATGATTTGAATTTCTACTAAGCTTTGGAGTGAGCGTGTTTTACAGGTGATAGAGCGATTATTGAATTTCAGGAGATATGCATGGAGCACGAAAATCGGTTCTCAACCAAAACACCTATTTGGATTGATCAGTTGATGATATTTGTGTGCCTCCTCTACAGCAGTCTACCTTTGGCTACATCGTTTAAATTTGGATTTGAGGAAGTTTTAACGCAATACGAGTGCTAAAGTACTTGATAAATTATAGATGTTTTTATTGTGGGGGGTATTGAGGTTCAATAAAAAAACGCTGCAAATTCTTTCACTGGGGCTTATTAATCAATTAGCTTGCGTTCATGATTTGAATTTCTACTAAGCTTTGGAGTGTGCGTGTTTCATAGGGTAGAGCGATTATTGAATTTCAGGAGGCACACAAATATGATCAACACGATGAGTTGATTCATCGTGGAATTAGATAATCGTCGATGAATTCGGAGTTAAAGCCCATACCTTAGCTGGGTTGTTGCGTTGAAGTGTGATCGCTTTCCATTTTTTTCCCTTTTCCTTCGGAAGGGCTGACGTTTTTCCTGTCTGTTTGGGAGCAGTTGAAGTGAGCGTTTTATCGGTCCTTCCTGTTTGTTTGGTAGCAGCCTAGAAAAACCAATCATAAGTTTCATTAATGTGTACATTCACTTACCTTCCTCGTTTAGTGACGTTGCGATATTAACGACATTTCAAAATATCGATATTTTTCTTTCGATTATCGGTCGATTTTTTCTCCGATTATCGGAAAAATGATAGGGATTTGATCCTGATAATCTCTGCAGGTTTATGAACGTAACTAAAAATTATGAAGTGAGCGTCATTCCTTGGGAAAAAAAGTGTCCATTTTTCATTTAACCCTAGAAGGTCAAACTGGGGTCGGTTCTGACATCAGTGATTTGATTTTGCTGAGCAACTACTTGAATAAAATTTGCCCGCAAAAATGAAGCCCGCGTAAATTAACTTGGTATCCTTACTAACGTGAGTAAGCTGAGTTTTCTGTCAGTGGTGCTCGAGTTTCCGCAAGGGAAGGTTATAAACTGGCTCTGGGAAGGTGTATCAGATTGAAAAACGCTGCAAATTCTTTCCTGGGGTTTATTATTCAATTGGCTTGCATTCATGATTTGAATTTATAGTAAGCTTTGGAGTGTGCGTGTTTCACAGGTGATAGAGCGATTATTGAATTTCAGGAGGCACACAAAATATTTAATATGATCAACTGATCAATCCAAATAGGTATTTCGGTCGAGAACAGATTTACGTGCTCTATGCATATCTCCTGAAATTCAATAATCGCTCTATCACCTGTGAAACACGCACACTCCAAAGCTTAGTATAAATTAAAATCACGAACGCAAGACAATTGAATAATAAACCCCAGTGAAAGAATTTTTAGCGTTTTTTATTTTTATTTTATTTTTTTTAATGGTTATCAGAATGCTCCAACCCGTGTATCGGCTACAAAGCCTTTTAGGAGTTCACTCCAGTATCCACATTACTGCATCACTACGTCACTAGGTTACTGATATCAACTCAAAAACAATAATAAACCAAAATAACGCGAATGTTGGCACCATAAATCGGGCCACAGATCGAGAATGGTTTGACCTACGGACCTGGGGAAGGGCTCATTCGATTCCTCGTGGAGTGTTCTTGAAAAAGAGTACAAATTTAGGCCGCCTCTACTTTTTTCTGAGGTTTTTAGGGATTTTACAAAACTTCGACAACCCTTAAAGGACACTTCAAATTAAGTGAGAGAGCTGGCTCAAGAATTGGGGCGTCGCCGGACCAATATTGATTTTTCCTGAAAATTTCAGCTTTTTTGCTTCAGCCGTTTGGGAGAAATCGTGAGTACGCCGTACGGCGGACTGACGGAAAATTTTTTATTGCAGATTCGGATTCTACACCCTTTGAAACGTAAACCATGAAATTTTCATTGAGGTTAGAATTTTTTTTTTCAGGAGCGATTACAATTGTTTACTATTGAATAATAAACCATAAGTGCCAAATATGGGCGGGCGCTAACAAACGGTTCAAAAACGAATTGTGAACCGAACAGCTCATATCCTGTCCACTGACGCCACCCTTTAAAATTTGTTAACTCCAAATCGTTGAACGTTTAATTTTTATTGTTAAGAAACGTACCTACACTAAATTTCGCACCAAATGATTTCTGTTATTAATTAGATCTTGTTATTGGGACGCATAACGAAATTTTTGCTATTTTATTTTCTAAGCTGTCCATTCTTTGTAGGTTCCCGAGATATTTTCATGTGACCTCACAATTCACTCAGGGGTTTTCCGTTTCGCCTCGAATATCTTTGGCGATCGATACCTACTTCCATCGCGTTTCAGTGACTCAAACGGCGATTACCTCTGCAGCGTTTCGCAATGACTTCAATGCACAAGAATTCCCTCCAGTCAGTTATTACGTAAACTCTCAAGGATGTGTGCTTCGTACGCAAACAAATTTCCTCCAGTTTTTCCTCCTATTCATTCACACATCTTTCTCGAGTGAGTCTGTTGACATCCTCTGGGCGTAGCGGATCATTATACCGCATTCAGCTCGATGGAAGGGGCCACTATACTATTCCATCACCTCTCCACACCATGTTACAAGTGGTAGACACTTCAAGAGTTCCATTCGTTGGTATAACCTCCTTGTCGTCGTACTGTAGGTACGACCCACCCCGTTGTAGGTATTTTTGTATTCAGTTACATACAAGAAGACCAGTAAAACTAAAGATGAAGTTATCCTACCATCTTTGGTACCCTGGAAGTCAATTACTGGCTGTGGATACACACTGATCAACTGAACCACCCTTTTAGCTAATTCATTTCTCAATAAATGCGGCTAGAGGCAACTGCATCATCATATCCATCAAACAGTTGGATGAGTCAGTTGCTGTTACAGTGGTGCATCTTACAGTGCTGACTGAGGTTTGCCTCCTTTGACTGAGGTTTGATCCTATGCCTAAAATTCATAGAATTTTCATTTTGTCTACTTCTTTCTACGATGGGTACTATTGCATCTAGCATCTGTGTACCTCATTTCACACATTTTGGTTTATTATTCAATAATAAACCTAATAATCGCTCTTGAAAAACAAATTTCTAACCCCCCCTGAAAATTTCATAGTTTACGTTCCAAAGAGTGTAGAATCCGAATCTGCAATAAAAAATTTTTCCGTCCGTCCGCCGTACGCCGACTTCCCCCAAACGGCTGGAGCAAAATATCTAAAATTTTCAGGAAAAATCAATATTGGTCCGACAACGCCCCAATTCTTTAGCCAGCTCTCTCACTTAATTTAAAGTGCCTTTTACAAGTTGTCAAAGTTTTGTAAAATCTCTAAAAACCTCAAAAAAAGTCAAACCTCAAACCATTCCCGATGTATGGTCCGATTTATGCTGCCAACATTGCATCCACATTCAGTACATCACTAGGTTACTGCGATCAAAACAAAAACAACAGGTTTTTTTTTTTTTTTTTTTAGTTTTGATCGCGGTAACCTAGTGATATAGTGAACGTGGATACTGGAGTGAACTCCTGAAAGGGTTTCTGATAAAGCATTCTGATATGCATGCTCCGTCTAACGAAATTCAAAATTTTCAAATAGAATATTTTTCCATTGTAATCGAAACAAAATCTTGAAAAAAAAAACGCTGCAAATTCTTTCACTGGGGTTTATTATTCAATTTCATTCATTTAGCTTGCATTCATGATTTGAATTTCTACTAAGCTTTGGCGTGTGGATGTTTCACAGGTGGTAGAGCGATTATTGAATTTCAGGAGATATGCATAGAGCACTTAAATCAGTTCACAACCAAAATAGCTATTTGGATTGATCAGTTGATCATTTTTGAAATTCAATAATCGCTCTATCTCCTTGAATCACGCTCACTCCAAAGCTTAGTAGAAATTCAAATCATGAACGCTAGCCAATTGAATAATAAACCCCAGTGAATGAATTTGCAGCGTTTTTTTCAATAAGTGTCATTTGATTTGAAAAACGCTGCAAATGATTACACATAGGTTCATTAATTCTGCACTATTTAGATTAATCTTTTACGAAAACCACTGATCTAGGTGTATTGGACGTTGTCCAAGTAGTGTGGTACACTATCTAAACTCGTCACCTCGCGCCTGAAAATCTTACAACTGGGCTGCCGCCAGCCACTGGGTTTAGCTCAGACCTCCCGTTAAAGAGATTCTGCAGCCCGACCGCCTACCTAACTGATTTTTCAAATGGTGATCGTTCATTAACCTGCTTGGTCTCATCCGTTTCAGAGAACTATTTTCTATGTGGCTCAAACAAACAATTTCTCTCGTACAAGTTTTTGTGATTTTGATTTTTTGATAGATTCATCCTTAGGGTTTCTTGCTCAAGATGACGACATTACTGGCTAATCCCAAATCAATGTTGGATTTTTAAGCCAAATTTCGTCAACTTCTCCTTTTTTTTCTTCAATTTTTGAAATCTACGTATTATAACATAACCAACTATTGATCCTTAACATTATGGCAGGGAGTTATTAAAATTACTTACATATTGCTAGTGTGGTAAATTATCTAGCCCTTTCATAATCGTTGATTATCATCCTGTAAATTAAATGTTTAGGTTGATTCATCATCAAAGTATTCAGAGTTGAAGCCAGCTTACCTTAGTTGGGTTGCTCTGTTGATATGTGATCGCTTTCCGTTTTCTTCCCTTTTCCTTCGGAGGGCTTGAAGTTGGAGATCTGGATGTTTGTTTTGAAGCATCTGAAGTGAGAGTTTTGTCGGTCTGTCCAGTTTGTTTGATACCTGCAGCAGACTGCCCAGTGTGGTTCATGACGGAAGTGACCGACGTTGCCGTGCCGTTGGCTGTAGATGATTTCAAAATGCTTTTGAAGAGTAAATTAATTTTTTTGCTCTTCACGGTGGGTTTATTCATTGACTCCAGTAACTGCTGCTCTTTCATTTCCAAGTACAGCATGTTTTGAGTTGTGGACAAGAAATACCAAGGCGTGGTCAAATTGATTTGCTTTTCAATTTGGTTCACTACTTTATTGGTTGTGATATTGGTTGTTTTACTTTTCTTCGTGTTAGATAGGCGATTCATTACGTTACGTTGAATCCTGCTGGGAGGCATTTCATGGAATAAACGGTCCAAGTTGGTCATGTTTAGCTTTAGAGTAGTTGGCACTAATTGTGGAGCTTCTTCTATATCGTACACGATAGGAATTTTTCTATCAGCATTTCGGTTTATGATGTCACTGAATCTACTCATCAAAGGTTCTTCAGTTGTGGAATGTTTTGGTGCTGGTACTATTTGTGGGACCACTACAAAAGTTGTAGTTGTGGTGGCTGGGTCAGTGGCAATTGACAAACTGGAAGGTGTTGATTCTATGTGGCCACTCTTCGTGAACATCTGTATAAGGTAATTATCAATTGGCATGTCTTGATTGATGGCTGCAATTACGGTTGACGATTGTGCATCCATTCTTTCATTAACTTGAGGCTCGTTTAATGCTGCACTTTGATTCAGCAGTGCATTTTGCAAGAAATTGACGAGAGCTTCTGCACCGAGAATTGGATTTTGGGTTACATCTTGCATTTGATAACCGACAGTCAATGTTTCATTTAGCAAATCTTGAGTTAATTGAGTTTCTGACGGTGTAAATTCATATCCGTCAACACTTTTCCGAGTTTTTTCTTGATGTCCTGGGGCTGGAAACGCCTGTTCAGCTAAGATATCGCTAAAATTACAAGCGGCATTGTCTATCATTTGGTAGTTGATCAAGCTCGCAAGGTTCGAGTAGGGGGGATTTGGACTGCTCGATGTCCCTGGCTTGACATTCCATGTTGATATATTTTTTAATAAATCCAAATTGTTTGAAAGTGGGTTTATAACATCGTTAGGCGCGTTGAGCGAGAATACGACAGGTGTGGTGGCCGATGCTGGGCGACCGTATACTGCCGCTTCGTCTTCAGTTGGTTTACTTAGTGGGATGTTGAAAGGGAATGGAAAAGGCAAGTTCGGATTCAGATTCCTTATGTCTAGGTTCTCATTTCCCAAACGAAGATATTGTGGGCTCCCACTTTCGTTGACCAGTACTGCCGCACTATCCATAGACATTGGTAAAGAAGAGCTACTTCCCACCCTACTCTTCCTCCCTTTCAAGACTGGAACCGTTTTCAATACCGGAGAGAGCCTCTGCGGTAAAGTTTCTGAAGCTGTTGTCAAATGTACAGGTGGTATCATATTTCTTCTACTGATCTCCGCTACAAAACCTCTTGTTGTAGCCCAGTGCAATACTTTTCTCGGCGGAACAGGTGAATTAGGAGAAGGTCTAATACTTGACCACAAGCTCGCTATACTGGTAACTTTCGCTATAGCTTTTCCCTTTTTTCCTGGCCAAAAATTGTACTTCTTCTTTGTCGATATAGGATTTGTTATTGTGGTTTGCTCACGATTGACAGACCCTTTAGAATTATTGTGTCTTTCCATAAAATGGATTTTTTTCTCACGTTGTATGATTGAATCATGTTTTCGTTTATTTTTCTCGGTATGCATTCTAGAATTTTTCTTTCCATTTTTAATAAAATCATTATTCGGAGACTTACTTTTGGCCTCGTGGTTCTTTTTGGAATGGAACATAACAGAAAAATCCTTACCTTCCGAATGTCGTTTCGATTTTTCACTTGAAAACAATTTTTTCACAGTCCGTTTCTGGTCGTCAGCACCTTCCTTGTCTAGATCTCCCCTCCACTGTTCTAAATAATTCATCAATGAGTAGTCATCATCATATGTCAAATGGTTGTCATCATTAAAGTCAGTTGGTTCGGAACGCCGGATTAGGCTGTTGCTTGGTGGCATCGGATAATTGGCCGCGCCCCAAACTTCGTACTTATTCCTGTACATAGCTGATTTTTCGTTGTTCGAGTAAACTTTGTAAACATTGGCGTCACAACTCCTGTTGTGGGATTTATACATCGGTCGAAAATGCTCGCTCGGTTCAAAACCGTTCCAATCTCTGATAATGTTTTCAACTTCCGAATCGTACGTTTCACCATAGCGATTTTCATTTTGCTCCTTGTAACGTTTCACTGCTAAGATGAACTGGTTAATGTACCTGTCGTCAACGTATTGTTTTTCTGAATTTTGAGTGGGGAAATTGAGGCTTGATGAATTAAAGTGAAATTCTGCCCTCTTCCAGTCAGTAATGGCTTCAAACCTAAAACGATCCATAAAGAAATGTATTAGGAAATAGGTTTTTACGTCGAAACATGTTTTCAAGTAATGCGTGCATAAGGTACGTCCCTACATCGGTGTTTTTATGATTACACTTGTTCATATAATTATTAAAACTTACAAATATTTTTAAAAACTAGACCAAATTCTAAATTGAAAAAAAGCTCGAATATCGGCTGAGAATTCTAGTAGGTATGAACAGCCCTCGGTTGTATCGGCCATTACCCCCTCCACCCCCTTCCCCACATCGAATTCAACCTTTTTATGGTTTATCGCACTAAAAAAGCTTATTAAACCAAAATTGGGATTAAAAAAAATAAAATACCGAAAATTATTTATCAATCCCCCCCATTCACCCCTCCCGCAATTGAATTTGAAAGATCCGAAATAAGATTCAAAACTAGACCAAAGTTCTTAATCGAACAAAGAAACATGAACGTATAGTTTGAGACAATCTCGAAAAAGAAAGAATATAAGCTTGTTACAATGGATTTACGTAATGGATATGCGCATGTGCACAGTGATAAATTGATTTGAGAGCCATATACTGGGGACTGAATCTTGTTGAACCCTAGGATTTATTTAAAAGGTTGATTTAAGAGGGGGTATACCCCAGCACTCCATGCTTACGGCCTCTCTCCCCCCTTGCAAGCAAGAAGGAAAATCTCTGGTAGAATACCGTGGGAGACTGGTACACCCACAGTCAAAGGCCCCGCATCTGACGACGCAAGTACCTGTTTGCAGTACGCGCTACAGGTGAAGCTGAGCGTTCTAGCAGCTAGCTAGAATCTAGCTGACCCTACCAACTGAACAGGTTGGTACCCGAGTTATAAGCTTTGGAGTGTGCGTGTTTCACAGGATAGAGCTATTATTGAATTTCAGGAAGCACACAAATATGATCAACTGATCAATCCAAATAGGTATTTGGTTGAGAACAGATTTACGTGCTCCATGCATATCTCCTGAAATTCAATAATCGCTCTGTCCTGTGAAACACGCACACTCCAAAGCTTAGTAGAAATTCAAATCATGAACGCAAGTTAATTGAATAATAAACCCCAGTGAAAGAATACTTATTTACCCCAGTAATAATATTGAATAATAAACCCCAATAATAATATTGAATAATATTTACCTATATTTTATCAGCGTTTCATGCATATCAGAATGCTTCAACCCGTGTATCGGCTATAAACTACAAGTATCCAAATCGGCTATCACTCCAGTATCCACATTCACTACAACTCGACGCTATCGGCCGGACATCACTAGGTTACAAACAAACAATAATAAACCAAAAAACGCAAATGTTGGCACCATAAATCGGGCCATACATCGGGAATGGTTTGACCTACGGACCTGGGGAGGGTCTCATTCGATTCCTCGTGGTATGTTCTTCAAAAAGAGTACAAATTTAGGCCGCTTCGACTTGTTTTGAGGTTTATGGGGATTTTACAAAACTTTGACAGCCCTTAAAGGGCACTTTAAATTAAGTGAGAGCGCTGGCTCAAGAATTGGGCCGTCGTCGGACCAAGATGGATTTTTCCTGAAAATTGCTGATCTTTTGCTCCAGCCGTTTGGGAGAAATCGTGCGTACGGCGTACGGCGGATGTACGGAAAAATTGTTATTGCAGATTTGGATTCTACACCCTTTGAAACGTAAACCATGAAATTTTCAGGGGGGTTAGAATTTTTTTTTCCAGAGCGGTTACAATGGTTTATTATTGAATAATAAACCAAAAGGAGGCGTATTGTAAAAAGGCTAGGCTTTTTACAAAAAGGCTCATTTCACAAAAGGGCTGCGACATACATGTGTAGGTATTTGAGCTGATCAGAATGAAACCTAACGAATTGCTCCATTTTGGATTGAATCCGCCTAGAATGTTTATGATTGCACATAAGTGGGTTCGATCCAGGGCTGCGTTATTTTTCCATCTCAACAATGGGATCCCTAGAGAGATCCCTAGGTGGGCAACACACATCCACCCATATAAATTTTGGCGAAGTAATTGAAAACAATTCAATCACTACCTACTCGAAGTAATCACTTCCTATTCAACAATTAACCTGGTTATGATAGGTATGGATGGATCGGGCTGTACACCTTGTTATATCTTGAGCCCTTAAACGGAGGCTCTGAGTTGATTCCCAGATGATTTTGGCCGTTTCAAAGCAAAAAAACCGGCCGGAGGGGAAAATTTGGAATCAATACTTACACAGCCAAAAAAAAAAAAAAAAAAAAAAAAAAAAAAAAAAAAAAAAATCAAGATCCGTAAAGTAGAATAGGGTACTTATCCCTATGTATTTTTCGATGCTGAATTTGCATCCAAAGTCCAAAAATCCCTTGACCCCAAAAATTTTGAGCTATGGCCAAAAAACTACCCTTGAATTGGTGTCAGAACCTCCTTTTTGAGCCATGAGATTGGGATGAACTACTACATCTTTTTAAGTGAATTTCTATATATATTATATAATATATTTATATATAGATTACTCCAGACAAGGAGAGTACTTGGGGAAACTACCTCCCCCTCAATCACTCCCCACCACCCCCTTCTAGGGGTTGAAATTTGAGTTCTCACGCCAAGTCGAGTGGGGTATGGATTTCTATGTTTTTGGGGTTCCTGAGATCGAATTTGGGCTTTGAAGTGGTGTTGTGTTTCGAACTTGAGGATCTGATCTTTCTATTTAATCTGAATATCCAGAATTCAACCTATCCTGCGTAAATGTTGCTTAAAGAATCTTCGAGTAATTGAATACGCGGAACTGCTTCCAGCGAACCAATCAACCACGTTTTTTTTCATCAACTAGGGCAATGAGTGATTTTGCACTTTATGGCGGATTTTATTGACGATTGGCACAGGTCCGTAATTTATTAGTAACATACTGTACTCATGAAAGAATATACATGTGTAACGTTGAAACTTGAAACTTTAGATTTGTTCATTGCCCCATATACAGGGTGGCTAAAATTTAATGGACTAGGCATTTATCTCCGTAATTTCCGTGCCCAAAAAAAAATTTCAAATAGTAACTTCACTAATTTTTAACGAGAAATTCAAATATCACAATTTTGCGCGTTGCGTTTTGTTATTTCAAATGAGAACCCTCATTTTTTATTGCAAATTCAGATTTTACGCCAAATTTTTTGAAAATTTGACCCTCAAACAATTTTTTTTGATTGCGTGTAACCGGTTCAGCGACCACCACAATAATTTTGACAATTATTGTCAAAAAGCGGATGATGGTGAACTGTAAAGTGTGACACATGAATTTTCATTGTTTTTTGACGCTGATTCACGTGATGCTATCCTGTCAGATTAAGATGATTTTTCGCTTGATCACTGAAGAAGGTTTCAATCTCCTATTTTTACATTTTTCAACCAGACCTTGAAAATTAATCCCCGTAACAATCTGAAAACACGCGCCTAAAATGAAAAAACGGATGCGAATTGAACAAATTTCGGTCATTATTCCGCAAAAATTGAGTCAAATTAAAAAACGGATAGCATCACGTGAATCAGCGGTAAAAAACAATGAAAATTCATGTGACACATGTAGGGTTGCGCAACTGCGTGCTGACTAAACCGGTTAAACGCAATAAAAAAATCTTTTGAGGTGTCATATTTTCATAAATTCTGGGTAGAACCCGAATCTGCAATAACAAATGGGGGTTCTCATTTGAAATAACAAAGGTGATGCGTCAATCGCGCATTTGCGCGCGTGCGCAACGAGCGAAATTGTGATATTTGAATTCCTCGTTAAAATTTAGTGAAGTTACTATTTGAAATGATTTTTTAGGCACGGAAATTACGGAGATAAATGCGTGGTCCATTATATTTTGGCCACCCCGTATAGGTATAACCCGGATATTTTAATAAAGTTGATCTCGATCACATTAAACGGGGACACTGTAGCATGCGCAGACTCTCTGACCTAACCCACGTAATTTCAGAATACACCTACCGAAATGACGGTTCGGACCATTCGAAGAGAGCGTATCAGGTGGAGCTACCACGGAGACGTGAAGATAGGAGCTCACTTCCAGAAATCGCGTTTGAGGAAGAACAAAATTTAAGTATTTTGTATTACAATATATGTGGATTGCAAGGTAAACTTCGAGAAGCAAATTTTAAAAATTTCATCTTCAAACATGATATTTTTTTGTTATACGAAACGTTCTTAGTCGACGTTAATATACGCATTATTGAAGAATTTTTCGGAGAATATGTACTGTATTGGGAGGCCGCCAGTAGGAAATTTAAACTCGGTAGACCGAGTGGTGGAGGTCTCTTTGGAATCAGGAGGAACATTTATGGGAAATTAGCGAATTTTTCAAATATCTTAGGTTTAAGTGTTCTCGAATTGAAAACCCACGGGGAATTAATTTTTCTAATGCCTATGTATATCAATTGTAGTCATTGGGCGGATGATTTTGAAGCAATGAAGGAAGTATTGGAGAGCAATTTGGATAGATTATGGGTATGCATTGGGGATGCTAATTCTAGAGTGGGAACCATGCAAACGCTTCCAGATGGCGCTTTTGATGATTGTGATCGGGTAAGACGTTGCAGGGCGTCAAAAGATTGTATGGTGGATTCTAGGGGGAGGAAATTTATTAAAACTGCTGTTGATCTAGGTTTGGTGCTGTTAAACGGAAGAGTTAGGGGTGATCAGGATGGAAATTGGACCTTCATAAACGCAAGGGGGTCGTCGGTTATAGATTTGGCTTTGATCTCGGGAGAGCTTGTGGGACTCGTAAGAGAATTTAGGGTGGTTTCAGAAATTTTTTCGGATCATCTACCCATTGTGCTAACGCTTTCATGTGAGTAGCTGTCCAAAAGCGCTGGGGTTACACCTATATTGCCTAGGTTTTGCTGAGAGAAGCAAATTCCGCAAAGGTATTCTTCTAAGATTGGCCATCGGATACCTCAACAATAAGCATTGTACTTCAGGAGAGATACTTAGGTTATGAAGAAGTCTTGAGCATAATAAGAGATTCGGCAAGTGGAATGAAACCCCAGGAGAAAAAAAGTGGGCCTAGTTTCAAGAAGCCATGGTTTAATTTTTCTTGTTAAAATCTACGAAGAGAATCTACGAGACTTTCGAATATCTGTAGATACCATTGTAACGCAGAAAGCAAAGAGAAATGCCGGAGAGCTAATGAAGAGTATAAATGGTTTTGTAAGGAGAGAGAGCGATTGTATTATGAGAGTATTGACGAAGAGTTGGGTCAACAGAACGATGCTCTGAGCTTCTGGAAATTCGTCAACAAGGTTAAGAGAAAAAGTGGTTTTTGGGCACCACGAATGGAGGTGGACGTTTTGGTATCGTATTTCCGGGACTTGCTAAACCCCAACCATGTGGGTGGCTAGATTAGTTACGCAGAGCCGTTCATCTCGAATGACGAGTTGGACAGGGATTTTTCATTTGATGAGCTAAAGCCAACGATTGAAAAGCTCAAGGTAAGAAAGGTGGGGCAGATGGGGTAACCAATGCATTGCTCATTGACGCGCCAGACGTTCCCTTGCGTAGACTTTTGTCTAGTTACAATGGGATCTATGCGGAGGGAAGAGCCCCTCTACCCTTTAGGGAGGCGATACTGTTTCGCCTACATAAAAAGGGGCAATTGACCCCACTAGTTTTCGTGGTATTGCCTTTATGAATTCGGTGCAAAAATTCTCACGTGGATGATGCTTGAACGTCTGACGAAGTGTGAATGAACGAAATCTCATACATTAGGCTCAGGCCGGATTCCGATAGGGATATTCTACAGTTGATAATCTGATCACTCTGTTCAGCGTAATAAGTTCAAGACGAAATCTGAATAAGAAAACCTAAATTTTTCACATCGACTTGAAATCCGCGTTTGATAAGATCGATAGAAACGCGCTGCTTCATAAGCTGAGTGGGTACGGCGTTTCTACAAAGTTTACCAAGCTATTAAAGAGCTTTTATAATGGGAATATGGACAGAAACGGGTCTCTCTGAATACTTGACCACCCACACAGGGGTTAAACAGGGATGTTTGATGTCCCCTATGTTGTTGTCATTGTTCCTAAACGTCCTGCCTGATGTATTGAGTGGGGGTTGGCGAGATGATGCCTTGTTAGGGTTGCCTCCTGTACGCGGATGATGTAGCTATTATTGCTGAAAGCGCGACGTCACTGAAATTGATGGTACGGGAGTTGGAGGAGTACCTGAAGACGTGGGATTTAGTATTGAGTGGAGAAAATCGATGGTCATTTTGTGGTAGGCATGGGGACCAACCAGTGCAAATACTTGGGTGTTATTGCGACACCAAATTTGGATTTAGAAAATACCATAAACTGAAGGAGGACCAGGCGAAGTTTGGATTCAACAGCGTTCGGGGCTAGCTAATTAGGGGAAGAAATATTTCCTTTGAAGTAAAGCACACGGTTTTCCTGGCCACTGCTCGCTCGCAGATATGCTGCACAGGTTCGGGGATGGAAAGTTTCGAACACTTGGAAAAATTCAATAGGTGCTACCTCAAGAAGATGTTTGACCTGCCCAAAAACACCCTGAATTATGTTCTTTACGTGGAGAGCGGAGTTGAGCCATTTGAGTTTCATTTCATGAAGTTTCAGGTAGACTATGTGGCTCGGGCCTTGAATCTTCGAAGACATGGGAATCTACGAATATTAGCTCAGGAAGTAGTGAGGGCAGGAGTTTTCTTGTTTCTGGGATATCTCTGGATATCTCTGGCGTTCAAGTTGAGTTTAACCTTTGATTCTGAATTGGGCCAAGGGAGTAATTGGAAGTGGGAACTACACTTTCTTCGGGACAAATTAAAAGAGAATTGGAGAAGCGAACTAGACTGGTCGGTAAGGTCGGTAGACCATACAATAGGGATTTTCCAACCGGCTGCTCGGGACCACTGCGGAGTACACACGGAATTACACTGGGTTGGAAAATGAAATGAAAGTCCCAGAGCAACCTAACGGGAGGATAATCCTCGAACGTGAAACCTTCCTCATCTCGCCCGGCTTCTGTCAAATGTTCCTTGATTTTCACTTAAGCTGGTCTCTTGGTGTTATTATACTGTTAAGTGCACTGTTACCTGAAATGGCCGTAAAAATCGTTGGCATCATACTGCTCGACAATTCTTTCGAAATACAATCTATTTCTGAGAACTTCTCGATCAATTAGCTCCTCGGCTACAATGTCTAGGAACGCAGAGTCCGACCAAGAACTTCCGCTCGAGGATGAGGACGAAATATCTCCAATTAATTCCAGAAACTCCATCGAAAATAAGCAGGAATAAGTAGGAAACAACCGCACGAAAACGAAAAATGGAATGAGGAAGGTTAGACTTTTGAAGAGGTTACCCTAGGTTTCCTGCTCAGAGCAAGTTACTCCGACCTCAGGCTGGAGTACCCTGGGGGAGTCCCGAGCAAGTTCCCTGGCCGGTTGGAATTCAGTGTAAGTTGCCCCGAAGTTACACTGGCGGCGGTTGGAAAACGCCTCATCCTGCTCCCTCATTAGTGCGCCTGCGCTCTTCCACTGGTGTAGCTCGGAAAGCGGTTGGAAAATCCCTAATATATGCAAAGCTGGATAGAACGTTGGAGGGGGGTAAAAAATATCTGTCGGGTCCGTCCCTGTATTCGACACGGATTGTGTTCAGAGCAAGAGCAGAAATGTTTGATGTAAATTACAGATGGTGGAGGGAAGGGATAGCGAACGTATGTTCATTGTGCAATCTGAGGGAAATAGAGACTCCCGTTCATTTCTTGGAAATCCGCCCGGTACTAACAGAGTTTATACCGTAAAAGACCTAGAATCTTTTGAGGACCTGAATGATATACCCAACGGACCTGAGTTTTTGCCGGGTTCGGTGCATTATGTGAGAAAGGCCGGGAATCAAGAAAATGTCTAGTAAATGAATTCAATTATTCCGATAACTAGGAAAAAAAGAACGTTAAATTTATAAAAGGTAATAACAATGACAATAAAAATATTAAAGTAAAGATAAACGAATATCAAAGAAAGTTTATATGTACGTGCATGAATTTGTATCTAAGGTTATTTATTAAAAATAAACATACATAAATGTCGGAATTTGAAAATAACAACTTGAGAGATAGTTTTAAGATTAGTGTTTAAAAGTGATTGCATATATTTTTAATAATGATAAGAGCGACTCTCAAAGATATGGCTGTCTGAAGGAGTATATCGATGTAGTATTAGTACTCATTTGTGGAATAAATTCAATTAAATCTCAAAAAATGCAGAGCTTATATATTCACAATAATTGAATTTTTTTTTTTTTTTTTAATCGATATAAATTATGTATTGACGGCAAACCCCCTACGACTATCGAACGGTTAGCAGTATAAGCGTACTAGTTCTAAAATCGTTTTCACATGTTATTAAATAACATATTATATAAATAAATTTTATAAATTGTTTCTAATGTTTCTAATGTAGGTACCTGTTTCTAATATCAATATACGCTTTAATTCTCTCTCTCTCTAAATACACCTACCAAATCTAAAAATATTATAGAAGGTTCCTATTGTGAGAATTTCAAGTACCTATACCTTGCGTAGATGCAACCTTGAATAGCAATATTCATCCATGTATGAGTTTATAATTTCCAATCATGAACCTTTGTATTCAATCTAGAGAAGAGGTGTTTTCTGTGTAGACGCAAGTACAAACTTGAAATAATACTGTACGGACAACAATAAATATTAAATCATTTAAATCTTGTGATGGATATGGTTAGATAGCCCTTTCCGATTCTTGAATCCGTCGCCTTGGGAGATGATTCGGACGCCTTCAAGCGTCTGGGTCATCCTTCTGAGCGTGGTAGGCATTGCCGCATTCAGCTCAATGGAAGGGGCAACTATACCATTCCATCACCTCACCATCTTAAAACGTCAAATTAACTGGCAACTGTTCTCTAGTTCACCTGTTGCTAGGGATGGGACATCGAGAGAAAAATCGATATTGATATCGATGTCGATTTTTGAGAGCGACATCGATATGCCCACCAATATCGGGTGAAAACATCGATTTTCGATATCGGTGCCTTTATTAGTTAACAGTATCCTAATTACACTCTACTACAGTTCGCTTCTTGCTAGTATTCTGAAAATTGTGTGACCTCATTTTAATTTGAAAGTTTTTGAAAGCTGAAGAATTTTATTTTATTTTTTTCTTGCCAATTTTGCCTATCTATCTCGTTTTATCATCTTCAAACTCCTCTAATGCGAATGGATTGAGATATGTTCAATCCGATTTCACCATCGTGTTCGGAAAAAATCTTTCAAAAGAGGGTCACCTGCTCGGGGATTTTCCCGGTAATTTTCCGCCATTTGAAAAGCCCCGAATCTCCCCTTACATTAAGGCGATTGTGCCCATCTTCAAACTTAGCCTTTTGAAAGCCTAGATTGATTTTTTGTTCAAATTTGAGCTTTCAACCTCAATTTTATCGAGAGCTATCGTTTGGAATGTGTTTTTGGAGTCATTTGACAGTGGGTTTTGATGCCAACATTTTTTAAATATTTTGGACCGAGAACAATAGTTTTATTTTCTTCGATAATTTGCAAATACTACAGCTGTTGAAAGAATTTTTAATGTTTATTCAATTTTTTTTTCACGTTAGGTAGCAAGCAAACTAGATGGCATTTTTTCGGTGAGTGAAGAGTAAACGAAACCGATGTTACCGAAGCCAAATCATCGATATATCGATATTATCGATTTCGATGTCCCATCCCTACCTGTTACTCAGGCACAGATTTAAATTAATGCTCTATTTTAAATTAAAGTTCGTTTTTCTTTAGATATGTTTCTCTGTGTTGAATAATATTTCAACTTATTTCTGATTAAGTGTTTCTTTCAGAGAGGCTACGCAGATAATAAACGTTTGAGTAATAATTTTGTCATTATTTTTAACGGAACATCGAGTTGGAAACTCCTTTTCCTGGAAGTTTTTCAAAGACTTTCCTAAGAATGTCTTTCCATGTCAAATGATACTTATGGATTCGGATAGCTCCTCCTTCCGGTTTCATGAACCTGAAGCGTTCTGGCAACCAGGGTAGTCTGGTAGTATGGCAGAATAATCGCCTCAGTCCTTGGAAGGGGCAACTAAACCAGTCCATCACCTACTCTGTATGCGTAAGACCAATTTCATCAATACTCCCAATGCTACTCACCCTGGTATGGTTACTCCGAAAGCTAGTAGACCAATCACCGCCGGTAACATACGATGCACGAAAAGTAGAAACACTCAATATTTATACCCGCCCAGCCTCTCATTACCTAGCTTCGTTAGAATCAGAATTTGAAAGGAGTTCCCCGTTTTGGATGGAATATCATTGAATTATTCGAAGATGAGAATGTTTCTGAGTTTGACAGTTTTTCGGTAACTACTAATTTCGCTATATAGTTTGGGAGTCACCTTGTAAACTGAATGAGTATGTTAGCAAGTTCATAAGAAATGAAGCTATTACAGTGGTAAAACACATTTTAAAATTAGATTTGTTTTCTAGGAAGTCCCTTTGGAAGACATCCTAAAACGATCCCTGGATTTTAATCTTTTAATATCCATATTCAAGATTAAAATAGGTGTAAATTATTACGCAAAGGTTTATATTTCTGCATTAGATATCCCATCTAAGTAAATAACTCATCAATGTTAATTGGATGTAGTCGATATCTAAACTCAAATCCATACCTTATGCCTTGAAAAGTGCTCTATTTACAAGTGAGCACCTTGTTAGAGAAGATGGTAGTCACAAGGAACTTTCAGCTGACTCCATACCTTGTAATTGACTTCTTTAATGACCCAAAAACGATAGGATATCTGATTAATAGATATTAATATTACTAGTCCCTTAATAAAACTGTTACTAAAGCTGATAGCTAAATAGCTATAGCATAGCGGTGCAATATACCGTATATATACGGTATATATATTTCAATTGTTCCATTCGTAGGTTTCAACGTCGATATATCGACGTTGAAACCTACGAATGGAACAATTGAAATTTTACGAGACAAAATAAAATACCTACCTACACTCTTCCGCAAATATAATACAATATATTTTATGTATCGTAATATATTATAAGTAATTATTAGTGTCGCGTTTTTCACGGTTTGTGAGAAGCAGCTACAATATTTGTGAAAAGCAAAGTGGATGTACGGAGACATTTACTGATTGTAGCTAAAAGAACCATAATTCATAGGTATACCTAGTTGAACCGTGAAGAAACGCTGCAAATTCTTTCACTGGGGTTTATTATTCAATTGGCTTGCGTTCATGATTTGAATTTCTACTAAGCTTTAGAGTGTGCGTGTTTCACAGGTGATAGAGCGAGTATTGAATTTCAGGAGACATGCATAGAGCACGTAAATCTGTTCTCAATCAAAACACCTATTTGGATTGATCAGTTGATCATATTTGTGTGCCTCCTGAAATCAAATAATCGCTCTATCACTTGTGAAACACGCACACTCCAAAGCATAGTAGAAATTCAAATCATGAACGCAAGCCAATTGAATAATATACCCCAGTGAAAGAATTTGCAGCGTTTTTTTATGGTTATCAGAATGCTTCAACCCGTGTATCGGCTACAAATCCTTTTAGGAGTTCGCTCCACTATCCACATTACTACGTCACTAGGTTACTGATATCAACACAAAAACAATAATAAACCAAAGTAACGCGAATGTTGGCACCATAAATCGGGCCATAGTTCGGGAATGGTTTGACCTACGGTCTTGGGGAGGGGCTCATTCGATTCCTCGTGGAGTGTTCTTCAAAAAGAGTATAAATTCCGCCTTGACTTTTTTTGAGGGTTTTAGGGATTTTACAAAACTTTGACAACCCTTAAAGGGCACTTTAAATTAGGTGAGAGAGCTGGCTAAAGAATTGGGGCGTTGTCGGACCAATATTGATTTTGCCTGAAAATTTCAGATCTTTTGCTCCAGCCGTTTTGGAGAAATCGTGCGTACGGCGGACTGACGGAAAAATTTTAATTGCAGATTCGGATTCTACACCCTTTGAAACGTAAACCATGAAAATTTCAGGGGGGGGGGGGGGGGTTAGATTTTTTTTTTTTCAAGAGCGATTACCATGGTTTATTATTGAATAGTAAACCAAGATCAGCACCACAGTGATGGGCAAGTCCATGTAACCTAGCAATGGTCTCACTCCATATGCCTAGCAAAACAGAAGCTGGAAGTGTGTACTTCAACCTTCCCAAGTGTTCACTCTGTTTCTCACTAGCTCCATGTGTTGCATTCACAACTAAGCACAAATACTTCACTCGTAGCTCACTATATGGCAGCTTCATTCTCAAAGGGCTTATAATAATTATGGACTGCTTGTGCACTTGCACAAGTGTGCACAAGTGACTATAGTGCACTTACCCCACCTTACCATAAAAAAAAGTTTACGTTTTACGTATAAAAAGCACGTACAATAATTCTCTATACAATGGAATTCCAGTGACTATGTGTCTACTCATCCGATCACCGCAGTTTATAAGGAGTTGTTTACTAGGTTAATATTGTTATAGTTTCAATTCTATCTCTTTTATTTTGACAATAAAAAGTACTGATTTGAAATTTCTCCTCAATACAAACTACCAATTAATAATTAACTATTAATATCAAATGAAAAATTAGGTATCGAGGTAGGTGCCTACCACTAGTTTCAGTGATGATGCATAAATTATTTCCTATAATAATAAAATTAGTTTTTACAGAGTACAATCCGCAACAGAAAAGGACATACCACAGATCAACCTTTACAGAAACCCAAATTGGCAAGTTGGAAATGGCGTTTGCGATAGACAAGTATCCGAACGAGGATTCGAGGCGCGAGATGGCAAATAGACTGGGAATGTCTGCTCAGCAGGTAATTTGTTTGTTTACTTTCATTGTGTATTGGCTACTACATTTTAAGATCGGAGAACAACGCAGGATGGTAGTCGCTTTTATACATTTATATATGCTATGTAAAGCACAGTACAATAATAAAGCAAGATGTAACACGACCTGAAGGAATCAACATGTTTCCAAGACCACCAGGAAAGTTTTAGATCTGTCTTCCGTGCGATACGAGATGCCGTTGGTACTAATCCTGTGCCCCAATGAGAAATAAACATGGATGTGAAAAAAGGTAATAACATTTGAGAATTTCGCCACTAATTGCAATGTTGGTTTATTATTCAATAATAAACCATTGTATTCGCTCTTGAAAAAATAATTTCTAACCCCCCCCCCCCCCCCTGGAAATTTCATGGTTTACGTTTCACAGGGTGTAGAATCCGAATCTGCAATAAAAATGTGTCCGTCCGTCCGCCGTACGCCGCACGCACGTTTTCTCCCAAACGCCTGGAGCAAAAAATCTGAAAATTTCAGGAAAAATCCATGTTGGTCTGACAACGCCTCAATTCTTTAGCCAGCTCTCTCACTTAATTTAAAGTGCCCTTTAAGGGTTGTCAAAGTTTTGTAAAATCCCTAAGCACCTCAAAAAAAAAAAACCAAGGCAGCCTAAATATGGACTTTTTTGAAGAACTTTCCATGAGGAATCGAATGAGCCCCTCCCAAGGTCTGTAGCTCAAACCATTCCCGATGTGTGGCATGGTCTTATGCTGCCAACATTTGCATCCACATTCACTACATTACTAGGTTACTGCAATCAAAACAAACACAAGATCACCCTTTTTTTTTATCGCAGTAACCTAGTGATGTAGTGATTGTGGATACTGGAGTGAACTCCTAAAAGGGCCGATACACGGGTTGAAGTATTCTGATATGCATGAAACGCTGCAAATTCTTTCACTGGAGTTTATTATTCAATTTTATTCATTTGGCTTGCATTTATGATTTGTATTTCTACTAAGCTTTGGAGTGTGCGTGTTTCACAGGTGATAGAGCGATTATTGAATGTCAGGAGATATGCATAGAGCACGTGAATCTGTTCTCAACCAAAATACCTATTTGGATTGATCAGTTGATCATATTTGTGTGCCTCCTGAAATTTAATAATCGGTCTATCACACTCCAAAGCTTAGTAGAAATTCAAATCATGAATGCAAGCCAAATGAATAAAATTGAATAATAAACCCCAGTGAAAGAATTTGCAGCGTTTTTTGTTTTAAAAGTTTGGCAGCTCCAGAGAAGTGGAGCCCAGAAATTAGTTCAGAATCTTTTACATTGAACGTTGTCATCTCCCACCCCCCTCGGACCGCCAACCTGACTCTCCCTAGGGCGCGAGGAGGGTCCCGAGGGGACAGCGACTTCCCCCTGGGCGGTAACTTACCTGAGGTCCTGCATTCGCGGCGCCCCTGAGACCGTGCTCTTACTCTGGCGCTCTCCTCTTGTGTCCTGTACCTGCGAGCTGCCTGGAGGCAGCACCTAAAACGGGAGAAGCACAGGCTCGGGGCGTAGCCACTGAGCTCCCTATCTTGCCCATATACCCTGAACTAGGTGTAAATAGATCAATGGGAGCGTGTAGGGGGTGTGCAAGGATTAGGGACGAATGGCTTCGGTAAAACTCTGAACAACGTTAGTCCGGTGGCCGTTTGAACTGTTATATCAGGGAAAATTCTCTACAGTGGGCTTATGAAGTCGACGCCAATGCTGGGCCCCCTATAGAATCATTCCTAGGATCTGGGGGCTAGAAATTCGAAACTCTAACAAAACTCTGGTGTGAAATAGGAGATGGTCAACACAGTACCTTGATGTATGGGGTATGCAGGTGGCGGGTCGGTTGGCCACTCTTGGCCCCTGGTCTCCTCAGGGGTGACGTCGGCCCTGTTGATGATGCGCTGGAGTCAAGAAGAGAAGAGAGCAATCCTCCTCAACCTAACGGCTGACGCCTCCTCGGTTCCCCTCCTTGACACCGTGTATTGCCCATTCCTGTCCCCTAACAGGACCATTGACCAAACAAATAAACATCCCGGAACCTCGCCCCAGATTCCAAGAACTCGGCTTACAATAAAATAAGGGTTACCCAGCAGCTAACACGACCAACCAACTCCAAAAACAATACAATGGGAAGGGGGGTGAAAATGTGGGGCAAGCCCCCCTTCATTAGATAGACCATTAAAATAGATAGAACATTAAACCATTTAAATCATAATAAAACTTTCCGCGCACCAAATTCCCTATCAGGGCTGGTGGGGGATTTTTATTCTTTGACCCACGCGGATCAACAAATTTGTGGAAACTTTTTTCTCACTTTTGTCCAATCAACCATACCTTGTAAGCCGCAAACTGCTTCCAATCGCTGCAGAAATCGATTGGCCTCAAGAAAAAATCATGGAGATGTCTCACGAGTGATAAGCATGTTTTCAGGGAAAAGCATCTGTGAATATTAGGTTGGGACACCCACAGTAATCAGAAAAAGTGTGCTTCAAGGCCCAATAAAAAATGGATACAAGTAAGTAGGCCTCCTTTTGAATCATGTTCTGGTAGAGGAGAGCACAGCAAAGATATTCTGGAAACCAGGAGCAAAAAACTCAACTTCTCGCCGAATGGTGGGCGTGGGACATTGAATTTGCCCTTTTTGTGAGAATCACCCGACTGTCAACGATGATGGCAACGTTATGTAAGCCACCTGGGAAGTTTCACCAGGGTGGGCATTTATTAAAACTGATATGAAAAAACTAAAAAAATACGGTGTAAATCATTGGAGAACCTTCTAAAATGAGTTGAAAGTTGAGGGATCCTATAAAATGACGGATATAGAAC
>JAVIWC010002708.1:0-40046 GCA_031894815.1 Creontiades dilutus | reverse complement strand
GGATTAAACGAGATAATTTTTGAGCAATTTTGATGAAAAATCGCGAAAATAACCATGAAGGAAGCGTTTTATCGAAAAACGGACTTCAGATTCGTGTTCAGCACCCCGAAAACCCCTTAGAGAATAGGTTTGAAAGGGATTAAACGGAGATAATTTTTGAGCAATTTTGATGAAAAATCGCGAAAATAACCATGAAGGAAGCGTTTTATCGAAAAACGGACTTCAGATTCGTGTTCAGCACCCCGAAAAACCCCTTAGAGAGTAGGTTTGAAAGGGATTAAACAGAGATAATTTTTGAGCAATTTTGATGAAAAATCGCGAAAATAACCATGAAGGAAGCGTTTTATCGAAAAACGGACTTCAGATTCGTGTTCAGCACCCCGAAAAACCCCTTAGAGAGTAGGTTTGAAAGGGATTAAACAGAGATAATTTTTGAGCAATTTTGATGAAAAATCGCGAAAATAACCATGAAGGAAGCGTTTTATCGAAAAACGGACTTCAGATTCGTGTTCAGCACCCCGAAAAACCCCTTAGAGAGTAGGTTTGAAAGGGATTAAACAGAGATAATTTTTGAGCAATTTTGATGAAAAATCGCGAAAATAACCATGAAGGAAGCGTTTTATCGAAAAACGGACTTCAGATTCGTGTTCAGCACCCCGAAAAACCCCTTAGAGAGTAGGTTTGAAAGGGATTAAACAGAGATAATTTTTGAGCAATTTTGATGAAAAATCGCGAAAATAACCATGAAGGAAGCGTTTTATCGAAAAACGGACTTCAGATTCGTGTTCAGCACCCCGAAAAACCCCTTAGAGAGTAGGTTTGAAAGGGATTAAACAGAGATAATTTTTGAGCAATTTTGATGAAAAATCGCGAAAATAACCATGAAGGAAGCGTTTTATCGAAAAACGGACTTCAGATTCGTGTTCAGCACCCCGAAAAACCCCTTAGAGAGTAGGTTTGAAAGGGATTAAACAGAGATAATTTTTGAGCAATTTTGATGAAAAATCGCGAAAATAACCATGAAGGAAGCGTTTTATCGAAAAACGGACTTCAGATTCGTGTTCAGCACCCCGAAAAACCCCTTAGAGAGTAGGTTTGAAAGGGATTAAACAGAGATAATTTTTGAGCAACGTTTGAGATTTTGATGAAAAATCGCGAAAATAACCATGAAGGAAGCGTTTTATCGAAAAACGGACTTCAGATTCGTGTTCAGCACCCCGAAAAACCCCTTAGAGAGTAGGTTTGAAAGGGATTAAACAGAGATAATTTTTGAGCAATTTCGATGAAAAATCGCGAAAATAACCATGAAGGAAGCGTTTTATCGAAAAACGGACTTCAGATTCGTGTTCAGCACCCCGAAAAACCCCTTAGAGAGTAGGTTTGAAAGGGATTAAACAGAGATAATTTTTGAGCAATTTTGATGAAAAATCGCGAAAATAACCATGAAGGAAGCGTTTTATCGAAAAACGGACTTCAGATTCGTGTTCAGCACCCCGAAAAACCCCTTAGAGAGTAGGTTTGAAAGGGATTAAACAGAGATAATTTTTGAGCAATTTTGATGAAAAATCGCGAAAATAACCATGAAGGAAGCGTTTTATCGAAAAACGGACTTCAGATTCGTGTTCAGCATCCCGAAAAACCCCTTAGAGAGTAGGTTTGAAAGGGATTAAACAGAGATAATTTTTGAGCAATTTTGATGAAAAATCGCGAAAATAACCATGAAGGAAGCGTTTTATCGAAAAACGGACTTCAGATTCGTGTTCAGCACCCCGAAAAACCCCTTAGAGAGTAGGTTTGAAAGGGATTAAACAGAGATAATTTTTGAGCAATTTTGATGAAAAATCGCGAAAATAACCATGAAGGAAGCGTTTTATCGAAAAACGGACTTCAGATTCGTGTTCAGCACCCCGAAAAACCCCTTAGAGAGTAGGTTTGAAAGGGATTAAACAGAGATAATTTTTGAGCAATTTTGATGAAAAATCGCGAAAATAACCATGAAGGAAGCGTTTTATCGAAAAACGGACTTCAGATTCGTGTTCAGCACCCCGAAAAACCCCTTAGAGAGTAGGTTTGAAAGGGATTAAACAGAGATAATTTTTGAGCAATTTTGATGAAAAATCGCGAAAATAACCATGAAGGAAGCGTTTTATCGAAAATCCACTACTCATACTCAAATCGATGGTTCGAAAGAAATGTTCGATAAACTCATATCGAGAGTAGGTTTGAAAGGGTTAAACAGAGATAATTGTTTAACAATATCAAACCAATCACATTTACAGTACACGCTATGTACACCACTTGATGCCTTTGAGAATATGATCAGTATCATTGTGCTCCGGTGATCGTTCATACGGGCCAGCACATTAAGCAAAAACGTTATTTTTAATCCATTTTTCGAGAGAATTATTACCTATAGAAAAGTAGTGCCTACCTAGTGATTAGGCCATAGTACTCTGTTTTCACGTTTATTTTAAAGTGTGTGTTGTGAAGTCGCACCAAAAAGTTCGTGTTTTCCAAGTTTTTGGGCGCCTAAAACATCGAAAACACGAAGTTTCCGGGAACCGCCTATTCCTCCGTCGGCCTGCTCGTCTCGGAGAGCGGCCGGCTTCGACAGGTCCTTTCCTGTTCGTCTTCGGGCTAGGAGCCCTCGATCAGTTCTCTCCGGTCGTTCGGGCGTGGCGGTCTCCGGTAGTCTATTCCGTTCCGTGTTCGCGCGAAAACCGTTCCATCTACATCTTCCATCTATTCGGACCGTGAATCTTCATGGATTGATACAGTGGAATGTGGGAACATGCAAATATTGGTAAGTACCAAGTATTTTCCTACTAAATCTCTATTAACAAATCATATAGGCCGAGATTAGGTAGGTGCCGCATGTTTAGGAAGTCCCAAACAATGATTGATCAATTGATCAAGGATAATAGATCATAATTGGGCCTAGGGAAGGTTGTAGGACCAGCTAAGCTCAAGAGGATGAAATAACATGATACAAATCCGTTAAATCGCGAAAATAACCATGAAAGAAGCGTTTTATCGAAAAACGGACTTCAGATTCGTGTTCAGCACCCCGAAAAACCCCTTAGAGGTAGGTTTGAAGAAAGTTAAACAGAGATAATTTTTGAGCAATTTTGATGAAAAATCGCGAAAATAACCGTGAAGGAAGCGTTTTATCGAAAAAACGGTCTTCAGACTTCGTAGGTTTGAAGCGGATTCGATGTTTTTGAGCAATTTTGATGAAAAATCGCGAAAATAATGAAGGAAGCGTTTTATCCGGACTTCAATTCTCGTGTTCAAACCCCATAGAGAGTAGGTTTGAAAGCGATTAAACAGAGTTAATTTTTGAGCAATTTTGATGGAAAATCGCGGAAATAACCATGAAGGAAGCGTTTTATCGAAAAACGGACTACGAATTCGTGTTCAGCACCCCGAAAAACCCCTTAGAGTAGGTTTGAAAGGTATTAAACAGAGATAATTTTTGAGCAATTTTGATGAAAAATCGCGAAAATAACCATGAAGGAAACGTTTTATCGAAAAACGGACTTCGATTGGTGTTCAACACCCCGAAAAACCCCTTAGAGAGTAGGTTTGAAAGGGATTAAACAGAGATAATTTTTGAGCAATTTTGATGAAAAATCGCGAAAATAACCATGAAGGAAGCGTTTTATCGAAAAACGGACTTCGAATTCGTGTTCAGCACCCCGAAAAACCCCTTAGAGAGTAGGTTTGAAAGGGATTAAACAGAGATAATTTTTGAGCAATTTTGATGAAAAATCGCGAAAATAACCATGAAGGAAGCGTTTTATCGAAAAACGGACTTCGAATTCGTGTTCAGCACCCCGAAAAACCCCTTAGAGAGTAGGTTTGAAAGGGATTAAACAGAGATAATTTTTGAGCAATTTTGATGAAAAATCGCGAAAATAACCATGAAGGAAGCGTTTTATCGAAAAACGGACTTCGAATTCGTGTTCAGCACCCCGAAAAACCCCTTAGAGAGTAGGTTTGAAAGGGATTAAACAGAGATAATTTTTGAGCAATTTTGATGAAAAATCGCGAAAATAACCATGAAGGAAGCGTTTTATCGAAAAACGGACTTCGAATTCGTGTTCAGCACCCCGAAAAACCCCTTAGAGTAGGTTTGAAAGGGATTAAACAGAGATAATTTTTGAGCAATTTTGATGAAAAATCGCGAAAATAACCATGAAGGAAGCGTTTTATCGAAAAACGGACTTCGAATTCGTGTTCAGCACCCCGAAAAACCCCTTAGAGAGTAGGTTTGAAAGGGATTAAACAGAGATAATTTTTGAGCAATTTTGATGAAAAATCGCGAAAATAACCATGAAGGAAGCGTTTTATCGAAAAACGGACTTCGAATTCGTGTTCAGCACCCCGAAAAACCCCTTAGAGAGTAGGTTTGAAAGGGATTAAACAGAGATAATTTTTGAGCAATTTTGATGAAAAATCGCGAAAATAACCATGAAGGAAGCGTTTTATCGAAAAACGGACTTCGAATTCGTGTTCAGCACCCCGAAAAACCCCTTAGAGTAGGTTTGAAAGGGATTAAACAGAGATAATTTTTGAGCAATTTTGATGAAAAATCGCGAAAATAACCATGAAGGAAGCGTTTTATCGAAAAACGGACTTCGAATTCGTGTTCAGCACCCCGAAAAACCCCTTAGAGAGTAGGTTTGAAAGGGATTAAACAGAGATAATTTTTGAGCAATTTTGATGAAAAATCGCGAAAATAACCATGAAGGAAGCGTTTTATCGAAAAACGGACTTCGAATTCGTGTTCAGCACCCCGAAAAACCCCTTAGAGAGTAGGTTTGAAAGAGTTAAACAGAGATTGTTCAGCACCCCGAAAAACCCCTTAGAGAGTAGGTTTGAAAGGGATTAAACAGAGATAATTTTTGAGCAATTTTGATGAAAAATCGCGAAAATAACCATGAAGGAAGCGTTTTATCGAAAAACGGACTTCGAATTCGTGTTCAGCACCCCGAAAAACCCCTTAGAGAGTAGGTTTGAAAGGGATTAAACAGAGATAATTTTTGAGCAATTTTGATGAAAAATCGCGAAAATAACCATGAAGGAAGCGTTTTATCGAAAAACGGACTTCGAATTCGTGTTCAGCACCCCGAAAAACCCCTTAGAGAGTAGGTTTGAAAGGGATTAAACAGAGATAATTTTTGAGCAATTTTGATGAAAAATCGCGAAAATAACCATGAAGGAAGCGTTTTATCGAAAAACGGACTTCGAATTCGTGTTCAGCACCCCGAAAAACCCCTTAGAGAGTAGGTTTGAAAGGGATTAAACAGAGATAATTTTTGAGCAATTTTGATGAAAAATCGCGAAAATAACCATGAAGGAAGCGTTTTATCGAAAAACGGACTTCAGATTCGTGTTCAGCACCCCGAAAAACCCCTTAGAGAGTAGGTTTGAAAGGGATTAAACAGAGATAATTTTTGAGCAATTTTGATGAAAAATCGCGAAAATAACCATGAAGGAAGCGTTTTATCGAAAAACGGACTTCAGATTCGTGTTCAGCACCCCGAAAAACCCCTTAGAGAGTAGGTTTGAAAGGGATTAAACAGAGATAATTTTTGAGCAATTTTGATGAAAAATCGCGAAAATAACCATGAAGGAAGCGTTTTATCGAAAAACGGACTTCGATTCGTGTTCAGCACCCCGAAAAACCCCTTAGAGAGTAGGTTTGAAAGGGATTAAACAGAGATAATTTTTGAGCAATTTTGATGAAAAATCGCGAAAATAACCATGAAGGAAGCGTTTTATCGAAAAACGGACTTCGATTCGTGTTCAGCACCCCGAAAAACCCCTTAGAGAGTAGGTTTGAAAGGGATTAAACAGAGATAATTTTTGAGCAATTTTGATGAAAAATCGCGAAAATAACCATGAAGGAAGCGTTTTATCGAAAAACGGACTTCGATTCGTGTTCAGCACCCCGAAAAACCCCTTAGAGAGTAGGTTTGAAAGGGATTAAACAGAGATAATTTTTGAGCAATTTTGATGAAAAATCGCGAAAATAACCATGAAGGAAGCGTTTTATCGAAAAACGGACTTCGAATTCGTGTTCAGCACCCCGAAAAACCCCTTAGAGAGTAGGTTTGAAAGGGATTAAACAGAGATAATTTTTGAGCAATTTTGATGAAAAATCGCGAAAATAACCATGAAGGAAGCGTTTTATCGAAAAACGGACTTCGATTCGTGTTCAGCACCCCGAAAAACCCCTTAGAGAGTAGGTTTGAAAGGGATTAAACAGAGATAATTTTTGAGCAATTTTGATGAAAAATCGCGAAAATAACCATGAAGGAAGCGTTTTATCGAAAAACGGACTTCGAATTCGTGTTCAGCACCCCGAAAAACCCCTTAGAGAGTAGGTTTGAAAGGGATTAAACAGAGATAATTTTTGAGCAATTTTGATGAAAAATCGCGAAAATAACCATGAAGGAAGCGTTTTATCGAAAAACGGACTTCGAATTCGTGTTCAGCACCCCGAAAAACCCCTTAGAGAGTAGGTTTGAAAGGGATTAAACAGAGATAATTTTTGAGCAATTTTGATGAAAAATCGCGAAAATAACCATGAAGGAAGCGTTTTATCGAAAAACGGACTTCGAATTCGTGTTCAGCACCCCGAAAAACCCCTTAGAGAGTAGGTTTGAAAGGGATTAAACAGAGATAATTTTTGAGCAATTTTGATGAAAAATCGCGAAAATAACCATGAAGGAAGCGTTTTATCGAAAAACGGACTTCGAATTCGTGTTCAGCACCCCGAAAAACCCCTTAGAGAGTAGGTTTGAAAGGGATTAAACAGAGATAATTTTTGAGCAATTTTGATGAAAAATCGCGAAAATAACCATGAAGGAAGCGTTTTATCGAAAAACGGACTTCGAATTCGTGTTCAGCACCCCGAAAAACCCCTTAGAGAGTAGGTTTGAAAGGGATTAAACAGAGATAATTTTTGAGCAATTTTGATGAAAAATCGCGAAAATAACCATGAAGGAAGCGTTTTATCGAAAAACGGACTTCGAATTCGTGTTCAGCACCCCGAAAAACCCCTTAGAGAGTAGGTTTGAAAGGGATTAAACAGAGATAATTTTTGAGCAATTTTGATGAAAAATCGCGAAAATAACCATGAAGGAAGCGTTTTATCGAAAAACGGACTTCGAATTCGTGTTCAGCACCCCGAAAAACCCCTTAGAGAGTAGGTTTGAAAGGGATTAAACAGAGATAATTTTTGAGCAATTTTGATGAAAAATCGCGAAAATAACCATGAAGGAAGCGTTTTATCGAAAAACGGACTTCGAATTCGTGTTCAGCACCCCGAAAAACCCCTTAGAGAGTAGGTTTGAAAGGGATTAAACAGAGATAATTTTTGAGCAATTTTGATGAAAAATCGCGAAAATAACCATGAAGGAAGCGTTTTATCGAAAAACGGACTTCGAATTCGTGTTCAGCACCCCGAAAAACCCCTTAGAGAGTAGGTTTGAAAGGGATTAAACAGAGATAATTTTTGAGCAATTTTGATGAAAAATCGCGAAAATAACCATGAAGGAAGCGTTTTATCGAAAAACGGACTTCGAATTCGTGTTCAGCACCCCGAAAAACCCCTTAGAGAGTAGGTTTGAAAGGGATTAAACAGAGATAATTTTTGAGCAATTTTGATGAAAAATCGCGAAAATAACCATGAAGGAAGCGTTTTATCGAAAAACGGACTTCGAATTCGTGTTCAGCACCCCGAAAAACCCCTTAGAGAGTAGGTTTGAAAGGGATTAAACAGAGATAATTTTTGAGCAATTTTGATGAAAAATCGCGAAAATAACCATGAAGGAAGCGTTTTATCGAAAAACGGACTTCGAATTCGTGTTCAGCACCCCGAAAAACCCCTTAGAGAGTAGGTTTGAAAGGGATTAAACAGAGATAATTTTTGAGCAATTTTGATGAAAAATCGCGAAAATAACCATGAAGGAAGCGTTTTATCGAAAAACGGACTTCGAATTCGTGTTCAGCACCCCGAAAAACCCCTTAGAGAGTAGGTTTGAAAGGGATTAAACAGAGATAATTTTTGAGCAATTTTGATGAAAAATCGCGAAAATAACCATGAAGGAAGCGTTTTATCGAAAAACGGACTTCGAATTCGTGTTCAGCACCCCGAAAAACCCCTTAGAGAGTAGGTTTGAAAGGGATTAAACAGAGATAATTTTTGAGCAATTTTGATGAAAAATCGCGAAAATAACCATGAAGGAAGCGTTTTATCGAAAAACGGACTTCGAATTCGTGTTCAGCACCCCGAAAAACCCCTTAGAGAGTAGGTTTGAAAGGGATTAAACAGAGATAATTTTTGAGCAATTTTGATGAAAAATCGCGAAAATAACCATGAAGGAAGCGTTTTATCGAAAAACGGACTTCGAATTCGTGTTCAGCACCCCGAAAAACCCCTTAGAGAGTAGGTTTGAAAGGGATTAAACAGAGATAATTTTTGAGCAATTTTGATGAAAAATCGCGAAAATAACCATGAAGGAAGCGTTTTATCGAAAAACGGACTTCGAATTCGTGTTCAGCACCCCGAAAAACCCCTTAGAGAGTAGGTTTGAAAGGGATTAAACAGAGATAATTTTTGAGCAATTTTGATGAAAAATCGCGAAAATAACCATGAAGGAAGCGTTTTATCGAAAAACGGACTTCGAATTCGTGTTCAGCACCCCGAAAAACCCCTTAGAGAGTAGGTTTGAAAGGGATTAAACAGAGATAATTTTTGAGCAATTTTGATGAAAAATCGCGAAAATAACCATGAAGGAAGCGTTTTATCGAAAAACGGACTTCGAATTCGTGTTCAGCACCCCGAAAAACCCCTTAGAGAGTAGGTTTGAAAGGGATTAAACAGAGATAATTTTTGAGCAATTTTGATGAAAAATCGCGAAAATAACCATGAAGGAAGCGTTTTATCGAAAAACGGACTTCGAATTCGTGTTCAGCACCCCGAAAAACCCCTTAGAGAGTAGGTTTGAAAGGGATTAAACAGAGATAATTTTTGAGCAATTTTGATGAAAAATCGCGAAAATAACCATGAAGGAAGCGTTTTATCGAAAAACGGACTTCGAATTCGTGTTCAGCACCCCGAAAAACCCCTTAGAGAGTAGGTTTGAAAGGGATTAAACAGAGATAATTTTTGAGCAATTTTGATGAAAAATCGCGAAAATAACCATGAAGGAAGCGTTTTATCGAAAAACGGACTTCGAATTCGTGTTCAGCACCCCGAAAAACCCCTTAGAGAGTAGGTTTGAAAGGGATTAAACAGAGATAATTTTTGAGCAATTTTGATGAAAAATCGCGAAAATAACCATGAAGGAAGCGTTTTATCGAAAAACGGACTTCGAATTCGTGTTCAGCACCCCGAAAAACCCCTTAGAGAGTAGGTTTGAAAGGGATTAAACAGAGATAATTTTTGAGCAATTTTGATGAAAAATCGCGAAAATAACCATGAAGGAAGCGTTTTATCGAAAAACGGACTTCAATTCGTGTTCAGCACCCCGAAAAACCCCTTAGAGAGTAGGTTTGAAAGGGATTAAACAGAGATAATTTTTGAGCAATTTTGATGAAAAATCGCGAAAATAACCATGAAGGAAGCGTTTTATCGAAAAACGGACTTCGAATTCGTGTTCAGCACCCCGAAAAACCCCTTAGAGAGTAGGTTTGAAAGGGATTAAACAGAGATAATTTTTGAGCAATTTTGATGAAAAATCGCGAAAATAACCATGAAGGAAGCGTTTTATCGAAAAACGGACTTCGAATTCGTGTTCAGCACCCCGAAAAACCCCTTAGAGAGTAGGTTTGAAAGGGATTAAACAGAGATAATTTTTGAGCAATTTTGATGAAAAATCGCGAAAATAACCATGAAGGAAGCGTTTTATCGAAAAACGGACTTCGAATTCGTGTTCAGCACCCCGAAAAACCCCTTAGAGAGTAGGTTTGAAAGGGATTAAACAGAGATAATTTTTGAGCAATTTTGATGAAAAATCGCGAAAATAACCATGAAGGAAGCGTTTTATCGAAAAACGGACTTCGAATTCGTGTTCAGCACCCCGAAAAACCCCTTAGAGAGTAGGTTTGAAAGGGATTAAACAGAGATAATTTTTGAGCAATTTTGATGAAAAATCGCGAAAATAACCATGAAGGAAGCGTTTTATCGAAAAACGGACTTCGAATTCGTGTTCAGCACCCCGAAAAACCCCTTAGAGAGTAGGTTTGAAAGGGATTAAACAGAGATAATTTTTGAGCAATTTTGATGAAAAATCGCGAAAATAACCATGAAGGAAGCGTTTTATCGAAAAACGGACTTCGAATTCGTGTTCAGCACCCCGAAAAACCCCTTAGAGAGTAGGTTTGAAAGGGATTAAACAGAGATAATTTTTGAGCAATTTTGATGAAAAATCGCGAAAATAACCATGAAGGAAGCGTTTTATCGAAAAACGGACTTCGAATTCGTGTTCAGCACCCCGAAAAACCCCTTAGAGAGTAGGTTTGAAAGGGATTAAACAGAGATAATTTTTGAGCAATTTTGATGAAAAATCGCGAAAATAACCATGAAGGAAGCGTTTTATCGAAAAACGGACTTCGAATTCGTGTTCAGCACCCCGAAAAACCCCTTAGAGAGTAGGTTTGAAAGGGATTAAACAGAGATAATTTTTGAGCAATTTTGATGAAAAATCGCGAAAATAACCATGAAGGAAGCGTTTTATCGAAAAACGGACTTCGATTCGTGTTCAGCACCCCGAAAAACACCCGAGAGAGTAGGTTTGAAAGAGATTAAACAGAGATAATTTTTGAGCAATTTTGATGAAAAATCGCGAAAATAACCATGAAGGAAGCGTTTTATCGAAAAACGGACTTCAGATTCGTGTTCAGCACCCCGAAAAACCCCTTAGAGAGTAGGTTTGAAAGGGATTAAACAGAGATAATTTTTGAGCAATTTTGATGAAAAATCGCGAAAATAACCATGAAGGAAGCGTTTTATCGAAAAACGGACTTCAGATTCGTGTTCAGCACCCCGAAAAACCCCTTAGAGAGTAGGTTTGAAAGGGATTAAACAGAGATAATTTTTGAGCAATTTTGATGAAAAATCGCGAAAATAACCATGAAGGAAGCGTTTTATCGAAAAACGGACTTCAGATTCGTGTTCAGCACCCCGAAAAACCCCTTAGAGAGTAGGTTTGAAAGGGATTAAACAGAGATAATTTTTGAGCAATTTTGATGAAAAATCGCGAAAATAACCATGAAGGAAGCGTTTTATCGAAAAACGGACTTCAGATTCGTGTTCAGCACCCCGAAAAACCCCTTAGAGAGTAGGTTTGAAAGGGATTAAACAGAGATAATTTTTGAGCAATTTTGATGAAAAATCGCGAAAATAACCATGAAGGAAGCGTTTTATCGAAAAACGGACTTCAGATTCGTGTTCAGCACCCCGAAAAACCCCTTAGAGAGTAGGTTTGAAAGGGATTAAACAGAGATAATTTTTGAGCAATTTTGATGAAAAATCGCGAAAATAACCATGAAGGAAGCGTTTTATCGAAAAACGGACTTCAGATTCGTGTTCAGCACCCCGAAAAACCCCTTAGAGAGTAGGTTTGAAAGGGATTAAACAGAGATAATTTTTGAGCAATTTTGATGAAAAATCGCGAAAATAACCATGAAGGAAGCGTTTTATCGAAAAACGGACTTCAGATTCGTGTTCAGCACCCCGAAAAACCCCTTAGAGAGTAGGTTTGAAAGGGATTAAACAGAGATAATTTTTGAGCAATTTTGATGAAAAATCGCGAAAATAACCATGAAGGAAGCGTTTTATCGAAAAACGGACTTCAGATTCGTGTTCAGCACCCCGAAAAACCCCTTAGAGAGTAGGTTTGAAAGGGATTAAACAGAGATAATTTTTGAGCAATTTTGATGAAAAATCGCGAAAATAACCATGAAGGAAGCGTTTTATCGAAAAACGGACTTCAGATTCGTGTTCAGCACCCCGAAAAACCCCTTAGAGTAGGTTTGAAAGGGATTAAACAGAGATAATTTTTGAGCAATTTTGATGAAAAATCGCGAAAATAACCATGAAGGAAGCGTTTTATCGAAAAACGGACTTCGAATTCGTGTTCAGCACCCCGAAAAACCCCTTAGAGAGTAGGTTTGAAAGGGATTAAACAGAGATAATTTTTGAGCAATTTTGATGAAAAATCGCGAAAATAACCATGAAGGAAGCGTTTTATCGAAAAACGGACTTCAGATTCGTGTTCAGCACCCCGAAAAACCCCTTAGAGAGTAGGTTTGAAAGGGATTAAACAGAGATAATTTTTGAGCAATTTTGATGAAAAATCGCGAAAATAACCATGAAGGAAGCGTTTTATCGAAAAACGGACTTCAGATTCGTGTTCAGCACCCCGAAAAACCCCTTAGAGAGTAGGTTTGAAAGGGATTAAACAGAGATAATTTTTGAGCAATTTTGATGAAAAATCGCGAAAATAACCATGAAGGAAGCGTTTTATCGAAAAACGGACTTCAGATTCGTGTTCAGCACCCCGAAAAACCCCTTAGAGAGTAGGTTTGAAAGGGATTAAACAGAGATAATTTTTGAGCAATTTTGATGAAAAATCGCGAAAATAACCATGAAGGAAGCGTTTTATCGAAAAACGGACTTCAGATTCGTGTTCAGCACCCCGAAAAACCCCTTAGAGAGTAGGTTTGAAAGGGATTAAACAGAGATAATTTTTGAGCAATTTTGATGAAAAATCGCGAAAATAACCATGAAGGAAGCGTTTTATCGAAAAACGGACTTCAGATTCGTGTTCAGCACCCCGAAAAACCCCTTAGAGAGTAGGTTTGAAAGGGATTAAACAGAGATAATTTTTGAGCAATTTTGATGAAAAATCGCGAAAATAACCATGAAGGAAGCGTTTTATCGAAAAACGGACTTCAGATTCGTGTTCAGCACCCCGAAAAACCCCTTAGAGAGTAGGTTTGAAAGGGATTAAACAGAGATAATTTTTGAGCAATTTTGATGAAAAATCGCGAAAATAACCATGAAGGAAGCGTTTTATCGAAAAACGGACTTCGAATTCGTGTTCAGCACCCCGAAAAACCCCTTAGAGAGTAGGTTTGAAAGGGATTAAACAGAGATAATTTTTGAGCAATTTTGATGAAAAATCGCGAAAATAACCATGAAGGAAGCGTTTTATCGAAAAACGGACTTCAGATTCGTGTTCAGCACCCCGAAAAACCCCTTAGAGAGTAGGTTTGAAAGGGATTAAACAGAGATAATTTTTGAGCAATTTTGATGAAAAATCGCGAAAATAACCATGAAGGAAGCGTTTTATCGAAAAACGGACTTCAGATTCGTGTTCAGCACCCCGAAAAACCCCTTAGAGAGTAGGTTTGAAAGGGATTAAACAGAGATAATTTTTGAGCAATTTTGATGAAAAATCGCGAAAATAACCATGAAGGAAGCGTTTTATCGAAAAACGGACTTCAGATTCGTGTTCAGCACCCCGAAAAACCCCTTAGAGAGTAGGTTTGAAAGGGATTAAACAGAGATAATTTTTGAGCAATTTTGATGAAAAATCGCGAAAATAACCATGAAGGAAGCGTTTTATCGAAAAACGGACTTCAGATTCGTGTTCAGCACCCCGAAAAACCCCTTAGAGAGTAGGTTTGAAAGGGATTAAACAGAGATAATTTTTGAGCAATTTTGATGAAAAATCGCGAAAATAACCATGAAGGAAGCGTTTTATCGAAAAACGGACTTCAGATTCGTGTTCAGCACCCCGAAAAACCCCTTAGAGAGTAGGTTTGAAAGGGATTAAACAGAGATAATTTTTGAGCAATTTTGATGAAAAATCGCGAAAATAACCATGAAGGAAGCGTTTTATCGAAAAACGGACTTCAGATTCGTGTTCAGCACCCCGAAAAACCCCTTAGAGAGTAGGTTTGAAAGGGATTAAACAGAGATAATTTTTGAGCAATTTTGATGAAAAATCGCGAAAATAACCATGAAGGAAGCGTTTTATCGAAAAACGGACTTCGATTCGTGTTCAGCACCCCGAAAAACCCCTTAGAGAGTAGGTTTGAAAGGGATTAAACAGAGATAATTTTTGAGCAATTTTGATGAAAAATCGCGAAAATAACCATGAAGGAAGCGTTTTATCGAAAAACGGACTTCAGATTCGTGTTCAGCACCCCGAAAAACCCCTTAGAGAGTAGGTTTGAAAGGGATTAAACAGAGATAATTTTTGAGCAATTTTGATGAAAAATCGCGAAAATAACCATGAAGGAAGCGTTTTATCGAAAAACGGACTTCAGATTCGTGTTCAGCACCCCGAAAAACCCCTTAGAGAGTAGGTTTGAAAGGGATTAAACAGAGATAATTTTTGAGCAATTTTGATGAAAAATCGCGAAAATAACCATGAAGGAAGCGTTTTATCGAAAAACGGACTTCAGATTCGTGTTCAGCACCCCGAAAAACCCCTTAGAGAGTAGGTTTGAAAGGGATTAAACAGAGATAATTTTTGAGCAATTTTGATGAAAAATCGCGAAAATAACCATGAAGGAAGCGTTTTATCGAAAAACGGACTTCAGATTCGTGTTCAGCACCCCGAAAAACCCCTTAGAGAGTAGGTTTGAAAGGGATTAAACAGAGATAATTTTTGAGCAATTTTGATGAAAAATCGCGAAAATAACCATGAAGGAAGCGTTTTATCGAAAAACGGACTTCAGATTCGTGTTCAGCACCCCGAAAAACCCCTTAGAGAGTAGGTTTGAAAGGGATTAAACAGAGATAATTTTTGAGCAATTTTGATGAAAAATCGCGAAAATAACCATGAAGGAAGCGTTTTATCGAAAAACGGACTTCAGATTCGTGTTCAGCACCCCGAAAAACCCCTTAGAGAGTAGGTTTGAAAGGGATTAAACAGAGATAATTTTTGAGCAATTTTGATGAAAAATCGCGAAAATAACCATGAAGGAAGCGTTTTATCGAAAAACGGACTTCAGATTCGTGTTCAGCACCCCGAAAAACCCCTTTTGAAAGGGATTTAACGGAGATAATTTTTGAGCAATTTTGATGAAAAATCGCGAAAATAACCATGAAGGAAGCGTTTTATCGAAAAAACGGACTTCGAATTCGTGTTCAGCACCCCCGAAAAACCCCTTAGAGAGTAGGTTTGAAAGGGATTAAACAGAGATAATTTTTGAGCAATTTTGATGAAAAATCGCGAAAATAACCATGAAGGAAGCGTTTTATCGAAAAACGGACTTCGAATTCGTGTTCAGCACCCCGAAAAACCCCTTAGAGAGTAGGTTTGAAAGGGATTAAACAGAGATAATTTTTGAGCAATTTTGATGAAAAATCGCGAAAATAACCATGAAGGAAGCGTTTTATCGAAAAACGGACTTCGAATTCGTGTTCAGCACCCCGAAAAACCCCTTAGAGAGTAGGTTTGAAAGGGATTAAACAGAGATAATTTTTGAGCAATTTTGATGAAAAATCGCGAAAATAACCATGAAGGAAGCGTTTTATCGAAAAACGGACTTCGAATTCGTGTTCAGCACCCCGAAAAACCCCTTAGAGAGTAGGTTTGAAAGGGATTAAACAGAGATAATTTTTGAGCAATTTTGATGAAAAATCGCGAAAATAACCATGAAGGAAGCGTTTTATCGAAAAACGGACTTCGAATTCGTGTTCAGCACCCCGAAAAACCCCTTAGAGAGTAGGTTTGAAAGGGATTAAACAGAGATAATTTTTGAGCAATTTTGATGAAAAATCGCGAAAATAACCATGAAGGAAGCGTTTTATCGAAAAACGGACTTCGAATTCGTGTTCAGCACCCCGAAAAAACCCTTAGAGAGTAGGTTTGAAAGGGATTAAACAGAGATAATTTTTGAGCAATTTTGATGAAAAATCGCGAAAATAACCATGAAGGAAGCGTTTTATCGAAAAACGGACTTCGAATTCGTGTTCAGCACCCCGAAAAACCCCTTAGAGAGTAGGTTTGAAAGGGATTAAACAGAGATAATTTTTGAGCAATTTTGATGAAAAATCGCGAAAATAACCATGAAGGAAGCGTTTTATCGAAAAACGGACTTCGAATTCGTGTTCAGCACCCCGAAAAACCCCTTAGAGAGTAGGTTTGAAAGGGATTAAACAGAGATAATTTTTGAGCAATTTTGATGAAAAATCGCGAAAATAACCATGAAGGAAGCGTTTTATCGAAAAACGGACTTCGAATTCGTGTTCAGCACCCCGAAAAACCCCTTAGAGAGTAGGTTTGAAAGGGATTAAACAGAGATAATTTTTGAGCAATTTTGATGAAAAATCGCGAAAATAACCATGAAGGAAGCGTTTTATCGAAAAAGGACTTCGAATTCGTGTTCAGCACCCCGAAAACCCCTTAGAGAGTAGGTTTGAAAGGGATTAAACAGAGATAATTTTTGAGCAATTTTGATGAAAAATCGCGAAAATAACCATGAAGGAAGCGTTTTATCGAAAACGGACTTCGAATTCGTGTTCAGCACCCCGAAAAACCCCTTAGAGAGTAGGTTTGAAAGGGATTAAACAGAGATAATTTTTGAGCAATTTTGATGAAAAATCGCGAAAATAACCATGAAGGAAGCGTTTTATCGAAAAACGGACTTCGAATTCGTGTTCAGCACCCCGAAAAACCCCTTAGAGAGTAGGTTTGAAAGGGATTAAACAGAGATAATTTTTGAGCAATTTTGATGAAAAATCGCGAAAATAACCATGAAGGAAGCGTTTTATCGAAAAAACGGACTTCGAATTCGTGTTCAGCACCCCGAAAACCCCTTAGAGAGTAGGTTTGAAAGGATTAAACAGAGATAATTTTTGAGCAATTTTGATGAAAAATCGCGAAAATAACCATGAAGGAAGCGTTTTATCGAAAAACGGACTTCGAATTCGTGTTCAGCACCCCGAAAAACCCCTTAGAGAGTAGGTTTGAAAGGGATTAAACAGAGATAATTTTTGAGCAATTTTGATGAAAAATCGCGAAAATAACCATGAAGGAAGCGTTTTATCGAAAAACGGACTTCGAATTCGTGTTCAGCACCCCGAAAAACCCCTTAGAGAGTAGGTTTGAAAGGGATTAAACAGAGATAATTTTTGAGCAATTTTGATGAAAAATCGCGAAAATAACCATGAAGGAAGCGTTTTATCGAAAAACGGACTTCGAATTCGTGTTCAGCACCCCGAAAAACCCCTTAGAGAGTAGGTTTGAAAGGGATTAAACAGAGATAATTTTTGAGCAATTTTGATGAAAAATCGCGAAAATAACCATGAAGGAAGCGTTTTATCGAAAAACGGACTTCAGATTCGTGTTCAGCACCCCGAAAAACCCCTTAGAGAGTAGGTTTGAAAGGGATTAAACAGAGATAATTTTTGAGCAATTTTGATGAAAAATCGCGAAAATAACCATGAAGGAAGCGTTTTATCGAAAAACGGACTTCGATTCGTGTTCAGCACCCCGAAAAACCCCTTAGAGAGTAGGTTTGAAAGGGATTAAACAGAGATAATTTTTGAGCAATTTTGATGAAAAATCGCGAAAATAACCATGAAGGAAGCGTTTTATCGAAAAACGGACTTCGAATTCGTGTTCAGCACCCCGAAAAACCCCTTAGAGAGTAGGTTTGAAAGGGATTAAACAGAGATAATTTTTGAGCAATTTTGATGAAAAAACGCGAAAATAACCATGAAGGAAGCGTTTTATCGAAAAAACGGACTTCGAATTCGTGTTCAGCACCCCGAAAACCCCTTAGAGAGTAGGTTTGAAAGGGATTAAACAGAGGTTTGAAAGGGGATTAAACAGAGATAATTTTTGAGCAATTTTGATGAAAAATCGCGAAAATAACCATGAAGGAAGCGTTTTATCGAAAAACGGACTGAATTCGTGTTCAGCACCCCGAAAAACCCCTTAGAGAGTAGGTTTGAAAGGGATTAAACAGAGATAATTTTTGAGCAATTTTGATGAAAAATCGCGAAAATAACCATGAAGGAAGCGTTTTATCGAAAAACGGACTTCGAATTCGTGTTCAGCACCCCGAAAAACCCCTTAGAGAGTAGGTTTGAAAGGGATTAAACAGAGATAATTTTTGAGCAATTTTGATGAAAAATCGCGAAAATAACCATGAAGGAAGCGTTTTATCGAAAAACGGACTTCGATTCGTGTTCAGCACCCCGAAAAACACCGGACTGAGGAGCATTGAAAAGGATTAAACAGAGATAATTTTTGAGCAATTTTGATGAAAAATCGCGAAAATAACCATGAAGGAAGCGTTTTATCGAAAAACGGACTTCGAGATTCGTGTTCAGCACCCCGAAAAACCCCTTAGAGAGTAGGTTTGAAAGGGATTAAACAGAGATAATTTTTGAGCAATTTTGATGAAAAATCGCGAAAATAACCATGAAGAGCGTTTTATCGATTTGAAAGGGATTAAACAGGAGATAATTTTTGAGCAATTTTGATGAAAAATCGCGAAAATAACCATGAAGGAAGCGTTTTATCGAAAAACGGACTTCGAATTCGTGTTCAACGCCCCGAAAAACCCCTTAGAGAGTAGGTTTGAAAGGATTAAACAGAGATAATTTTTGAGCAATTTTGATGAAAAATCGCGAAAATAACCATGAAGGAAGCGTTTTATCGAAAAACGGACTTCGAATTCGTGTTCAGCACCCCGAAAAACCCCTTAGAGAGTAGGTTTGATTAAACAGAGATAATTTTTGAGCAATTTTGATGAAAAATCGCGAAAATAACCATGAAGGAAGCGTTTTATCGAAAAACGGACTTCGAAATCGTGTTTAGCACCCCGAAAAACCCCTTAGAGAGTAGGTTTGAAAGGGATTAAACAGAGATAATTTTTGAGCAATTTTGATGAAAAATCGCGAAAATAACCATGAAGGAAGCGTTTTATCGAAAAACGGACTTCGAATTCGTGTTCAGCACCCCGAAAAACCCCTTAGAGAGTAGGTTTGAAAGGGATTAAACAGAGATAATTTTTGAGCAATTTTGATGAAAAATCGCGAAAATAACCATGAAGGAAGCGTTTTATCGAAAAACGGACTTCAATTCGTGTTCAGCACCCCGAAAAACCCCTTAGAGAGTAGGTTTGAAAGGGATTAAACAGAGATAATTTTTGAGCAATTTTGATGAAAAATCGCGAAAATAACCATGAAGGAAGCGTTTTATCGAAAAACGGACTTCAGATTCGTGTTCAACACCCCGAAAAACCCCTTAGAGAGTAGGTTTGAAAAGGATTAAACAGAGATAATTTTTGAGCAATTTTGATGAAAAATCACGAAAATAACCATGAAGGAAGCGTTTTATCGAAAAACGGACTTCGAATTCGTGTTCAGCACCCCGAAAAACCCCTTAGAGAGTAGGTTTGAAAGGGATTAAACAGAGATAATTTTTGAGCAATTTTGATGAAAAATCGCGAAAATAATTCATGAAGGAAGCGTTTTATCGAAAAACGGACTTCGAATTCGTGTTCAGCACCCGAAAAACCCCTTAGAGTAGGTTTGAAAGGGATTAAACTGAGATAATTTTTGAGCAATTTTGATGAAAAATCGCGAAAATAACCATGAAGGAAAGCGTTTTATCGAAAAACGGACTTCGAATTCGTGTTCAGCACCCCAAAAAACCCCTTAGAGAGTAGGTTTGAATGCGATTAAACAGAGTTTATTTTTGAGCAATTTTTGATGAAAAATCGCGAAAATAACCATGAAGGAAGCGTTTTATCGAAAAACGGACTTCGAATTCGTGTTCAGCACCCCGAAAACCCCTAAGAGTAGGTTTGAAAGGGATTAAACAGAGATAATTTTTGAGCAATTCTGATGAAAAATCGCGAAAATAACCATGAAGCGTTTTATCGAAAAACGGACTTCGAATTCGTGTTCAGCACCCCGAAAAACCCCTTAGAGAGTAGGTTTGAAAGGGATTAAACAGAGATAATTTTGAGCAATTTTGATGAAAAATCGCGAAAATAACCATGAAGGAAGCGTTTTATCGAAAAACGGACTTCAGATTCGTGTTCAGCACCCCGAAAAAACCCTTAGAGAGTAGGTTTGAAAGGGATTGAACAGAGATAATTTTTGAGCAATTTTGATGAAAAATCGCGAAAATAACCATGAAGGAAGCGTTTTATCGAAAAACGGACTTCGAATTCGTGTTCAGCACCCCGAAAAACCCAGAGAGTAGGTTTGAAGGGATTAAACAGAGATAATCTTTGAGCAATTTTGATGAAAAATCGCGAAAATAACAATGAAGGAAGCGTTTTATCGAAAAACGGACTTCAGATTCGTGTTCAGCACCCCGAAAAACCCCTCAGAGAGTAGGTTTAAAAGGGATTAAACAGAGATAATTTTTGAGCAATTTTGATGAAAAATCGCGGAAATAACCATGAAGGAAGCGTTTTATCGAAAAAACGGACTTCGAATTCGTGTTCAGCACCCCGAAAAACCCCTTAGAGTAGGTTTGAAAGGGATTAAACAGAGTTAATTTTTGAGCAATTTTGATGAAAAATCCCGAAAATAACCATGGAGGAAGCGTTTTATCGAGAAACGGACTTCGAATTCGTGTGCAGCACCCCGAAAAACCCCTTAGAGTAGGTTTGAAAGGGATTAAACTGAGATAATTTTTGAGCAATTTTGATGAAAAATCGCGAAAATAACCATGAAGGAAGCGTTTTATCGAAAAACGGACTTCGAATTCGTGTTCAGCACCCCGAAAAACCCCTTAGAGAGTAGGTTTGAAAGGGATTAAACAGAGATAATTTTTTGACAATTTTGATGAAAAATCGCGAAAATAACCATGAAGGAAGCGTTTTATCGAAAAACGGACTTCGAATTCGTGTTCAACACCCCGAAAAACCCCTTAGAGAGTAGGTTTGAAAGGGATTAAACAGAGATAATTTTTGAGCAATTTTGATGAAAAATCGCGAAAATAACCATGAAGGAAGCGTTTTATCGAAAAACGGACTTCGAATTCATTGTTCCAGCACCCCGGAAAACCCTTAGAGAGTAGGTTTGAAAGGGATTAAACAGAGATAATTTTTTGAGCAATTTTGATGAAAAATCGCGAAAATAACCATGAAGGAAGCGTTTTATCGAAAAACGGACTTCAGATTCGTGTTCAACACCCCGAAAACCCCTTAGAGAGTAGGTTTGAAAGGGATTAAACAGAGATAATTTTTGAGCAATTTTGATGAAAAAATCGCGAAAATAACCATGAAGGAAGCGTTTTATCGAAAAACGGACTTCGAATTCGTGTTCAAGCACCCCGAAAAACCCCTTAGAGAGTAGGTTTGAAAGGGATTAAACAGAGATAATTTTTGAGCAATTTTGATGAAAAATCGCGAAAATAACCATGAAGGAAGCGTTTTATCGAAAAACGGACTTCGAATTCGTGTTCAGCACCCCGAAAACCCCTTAGAGAGTAGGTTTGAAAGGGATTAAACAGAGATAATTTTGAGCAATTTTGATGAAAAATCGGGAAAATAACCATGAAGGAAGCGTTTTATCGAAAAACGGACTTCGAATTCGTGTTCAGCACCCCGAAAAACCCCTTAGAGAGTAGGTTTGAAAGGGATTAAACGGAGATAATTTTTGAGCAATTTCGATGAAAAATCGCGAAAATAACCATGAAGGAAGCGTTTTATCGAAAAACGGACTTCGAATTCGTGTTCAGCACCCCGAAAAACCCCTTAGAGAGTAGGTTTGAAAGGGATTAAACAGAGATAATTTTGAGCAATTTTGATGAAAAATCGCGAAAATAACCATGAAGGAAGCGTTTATCCCGAAAAACGGACTTCAATTCGTGTTCAGAAAAACCCTTAGAGAGTAGGTTTGAAAGGGATTAAACAGAGATAATTTTTGAGCAATTTTGATGAAAAATCGCGAAAATAACCATGAAGGAAGCGTTTTATCGAAAAACGGACTTCAGATTCGTGTTCAGCACCCCGAAAACCCCTTAGAGAGTAGGTTTGAAAGGGATTAAACAGAGATAATTTTTGAGCAATTTTGATGAAAAATCGCGAAAATAACCATGAAGGAAGCGTTTTATCGAAAAACGGACTTCAGATTCGTGTTCAGCACCCCGAAAAACCCCTTAGAGAGTAGGTTTGAAAGGGATTAAACAGAGATAATTTTTGAGCAATTTTGATGAAAAATCGCGAAAATAACCATGAAGGAAGCGTTTTATCGAAAAACGGACTTCAGATTCGTGTTCAGCACCCCGAAAAACCCTTAGAGAGTAGGTTTGAAAGGGATTAAACAGAGATAATTTTTGAGCAATTTTGATGAAAATCGCGAAAATAACCATGAAGGAAGCGTTTTATCGAAAAACGGACTTCAGATTCGTGTTCAGCACCCCGAAAAACCCCTTAGAGAGTAGGTTTGAAAGGGATTAAACAGAGATAATTTTTGAGCAATTTTGATGAAAAATCGCGAAAATAACCATGAAGGAAGCGTTTTATCGAAAAACGGACTTCAGATTCGTGTTCAGCACCCCGAAAAACCCCTTAGAGAGTAGGTTTGAAAGGGATTAAACAGAGATAATTTTTGAGCAATTTTGATGAAAAATCGCGAAAATAACCATGAAGGAAGCGTTTTATCGAAAAACGGACTTCAGATTCGTGTTCAGCACCCCGAAAACCCCTTAGAGAGTAGGTTTGAAAGGGATTAAACAGAGATAATTTTTGAGCAATTTTGATGAAAAATCGCGAAAATAACCATGAAGGAAGCGTTTTATCGAAAAACGGACTTCAGATTCGTGTTCAGCACCCCGAAAAACCCCTTAGAGAGTAGGTTTGAAAGGGATTAAACAGAGATAATTTTTGAGCAATTTTGATGAAAAATCGCGAAAATAACCATGAAGGAAGCGTTTTATCGAAAAACGGACTTCAGATTCGTGTTCAGCACCCCGAAAAACCCCTTAGAGAGTAGGTTTGAAAGGGATTAAACAGAGATAATTTTTGAGCAATTTTGATGAAAAATCGCGAAAATAACCATGAAGGAAGCGTTTTATCGAAAAACGGACTTCAGATTCGTGTTCAGCACCCCGAAAAACCCCTTAGAGAGTAGGTTTGAAAGGGATTAAACAGAGATAATTTTTGAGCAATTTTGATGAAAAATCGCGAAAATAACCATGAAGGAAGCGTTTTATCGAAAAACGGACTTCAGATTCGTGTTCAGCACCCCGAAAAACCCCTTAGAGAGTAGGTTTGAAAGGGATTAAACAGAGATAATTTTTGAGCAATTTTGATGAAAAATCGCGAAAATAACCATGAAGGAAGCGTTTTATCGAAAAACGGACTTCAGATTCGTGTTCAGCACCCCGAAAAACCCTTAGAGAGTAGGTTTGAAAGGGATTAAACAGAGATAATTTTTGAGCAATTTTGATGAAAAATCGCGAAAATAACCATGAAGGAAGCGTTTTATCGAAAAACGGACTTCAGATTCGTGTTCAGCACCCCGAAAACCCCTTAGAGAGTAGGTTTGAAAGGGATTAAACAGAGATAATTTTTGAGCAATTTTGATGAAAAATCGCGAAAATAACCATGAAGGAAGCGTTTTATCGAAAAACGGACTTCAGATTCGTGTTCAGCACCCCGAAAAACCCCTTAGAGAGTAGGTTTGAAAGGGATTAAACAGAGATAATTTTTGAGCAATTTTGATGAAAAATCGCGAAAATAACCATGAAGGAAGCGTTTTATCGAAAAACGGACTTCAGATTCGTGTTCAGCACCCCGAAAACCCCTTAGAGAGTAGGTTTGAAAGGGATTAAACAGAGATAATTTTTGAGCAATTTTGATGAAAAATCGCGAAAATAACCATGAAGGAAGCGTTTTATCGAAAAACGGACTTCAGATTCGTGTTCAGCACCCCGAAAAACCCCTTAGAGAGTAGGTTTGAAAGGGATTAAACAGAGATAATTTTTGAGCAATTTTGATGAAAAATCGCGAAAATAACCATGAAGGAAGCGTTTTATCGAAAAACGGACTTCAGAATTCGTGTTCAGCACCCCGAAAAACCCCTTAGAGAGTAGGTTTGAAAGGGATTAAACAGAGATAATTTTTGAGCAATTTTGATGAAAAATCGCGAAAATAACCATGAAGGAAGCGTTTTATCGAAAAACGGACTTCAGATTCGTGTTCAGCACCCCGAAAAACCCCTTAGAGAGTAGGTTTGAAAGGGATTAAACAGAGATAATTTTTGAGCAATTTTGATGAAAAATCGCGAAAATAACCATGAAGGAAGCGTTTTATCGAAAAACGGACTTCAGATTCGTGTTCAGCACCCCGAAAAACCCCTTAGAGAGTAGGTTTGAAAGGGATTAAACAGAGATAATTTTTGAGCAATTTTGATGAAAAATCGCGAAAATAACCATGAAGGAAGCGTTTTATCGAAAAACGGACTTCAGATTCGTGTTCAGCACCCCGAAAAACCCCTTAGAGAGTAGGTTTGAAAGGGATTAAACAGAGATAATTTTTGAGCAATTTTGATGAAAAATCGCGAAAATAACCATGAAGGAAGCGTTTTATCGAAAAACGGACTTCAGATTCGTGTTCAGCACCCCGAAAAACCCCTTAGAGAGTAGGTTTGAAAGGGATTAAACAGAGATAATTTTTGAGCAATTTTGATGAAAAATCGCGAAAATAACCATGAAGGAAGCGTTTTATCGAAAAACGGACTTCAGATTCGTGTTCAGCACCCCGAAAAACCCCTTAGAGAGTAGGTTTGAAAGGGATTAAACAGAGATAATTTTTGAGCAATTTTGATGAAAAATCGCGAAAATAACCATGAAGGAAGCGTTTTATCGAAAAACGGACTTCAGATTCGTGTTCAGCACCCCGAAAACCCCTTAGAGAGTAGGTTTGAAAGGGATTAAACAGAGATAATTTTTGAGCAATTTTGATGAAAAATCGCGAAAATAACCATGAAGGAAGCGTTTTATCGAAAAACGGACTTCAGATTCGTGTTCAGCACCCCGAAAAACCCTTAGAGAGTAGGTTTGAAAGGGATTAAACAGAGATAATTTTTGAGCAATTTTGATGAAAAATCGCGAAAATAACCATGAAGGAAGCGTTTTATCGAAAAACGGACTTCAGATTCGTGTTCAGCACCCCGAAAAACCCCTTAGAGAGTAGGTTTGAAAGGGATTAAACAGAGATAATTTTTGAGCAATTTTGATGAAAAATCGCGAAAATAACCATGAAGGAAGCGTTTTATCGAAAAACGGACTTCAGATTCGTGTTCAGCACCCCGAAAAACCCTTAGAGAGTAGGTTTGAAAGGGATTAAACAGAGATAATTTTTGAGCAATTTTGATGAAAAATCGCGAAAATAACCATGAAGGAAGCGTTTTATCGAAAAACGGACTTCAGATTCGTGTTCAGCACCCCGAAAAACCCCTTAGAGAGTAGGTTTGAAAGGGATTAAACAGAGATAATTTTTGAGCAATTTTGATGAAAAATCGCGAAAATAACCATGAAGGAAGCGTTTTATCGAAAAACGGACTTCAGATTCGTGTTCAGCACCCCGAAAACCCCTTAGAGAGTAGGTTTGAAAGGGATTAAACAGAGATAATTTTTGAGCAATTTTGATGAAAAATCGCGAAAATAACCATGAAGGAAGCGTTTTATCGAAAAACGGACTTCAGATTCGTGTTCAGCACCCCGAAAAACCCCTTAGAGAGTAGGTTTGAAAGGGATTAAACAGAGATAATTTTTGAGCAATTTTGATGAAAAATCGCGAAAATAACCATGAAGGAAGCGTTTTATCGAAAAACGGACTTCAGATTCGTGTTCAGCACCCCGAAAAACCCCTTAGAGAGTAGGTTTGAAAGGGATTAAACAGAGATAATTTTTGAGCAATTTTGATGAAAAATCGCGAAAATAACCATGAAGGAAGCGTTTTATCGAAAAACGGACTTCAGATTCGTGTTCAGCACCCCGAAAAACCCCTTAGAGAGTAGGTTTGAAAGGGATTAAACAGAGATAATTTTTGAGCAATTTTGATGAAAAATCGCGAAAATAACCATGAAGGAAGCGTTTTATCGAAAAACGGACTTCAGATTCGTGTTCAGCACCCCGAAAAACCCCTTAGAGAGTAGGTTTGAAAGGGATTAAACAGAGATAATTTTTGAGCAATTTTGATGAAAAATCGCGAAAATAACCATGAAGGAAGCGTTTTATCGAAAAACGGACTTCAGATTCGTGTTCAGCACCCCGAAAAACCCTTAGAGAGTAGGTTTGAAAGGGATTAAACAGAGATAATTTTTGAGCAATTTTGATGAAAAATCGCGAAAATAACCATGAAGGAAGCGTTTTATCGAAAAACGGACTTCAGATTCGTGTTCAGCACCCCGAAAAACCCCTTAGAGAGTAGGTTTGAAAGGGATTAAACAGAGATAATTTTTGAGCAATTTTGATGAAAAATCGCGAAAATAACCATGAAGGAAGCGTTTTATCGAAAAACGGACTTCAGATTCGTGTTCAGCACCCCGAAAAACCCCTTAGAGAGTAGGTTTGAAAGGGATTAAACAGAGATAATTTTTGAGCAATTTTGATGAAAAATCGCGAAAATAACCATGAAGGAAGCGTTTTATCGAAAAACGGACTTCAGATTCGTGTTCAGCACCCCGAAAAACCCCTTAGAGAGTAGGTTTGAAAGGGATTAAACAGAGATAATTTTTGAGCAATTTTGATGAAAAATCGCGAAAATAACCATGAAGGAAGCGTTTTATCGAAAAACGGACTTCAGATTCGTGTTCAGCACCCCGAAAAACCCCTTAGAGAGTAGGTTTGAAAGGGATTAAACAGAGATAATTTTTGAGCAATTTTGATGAAAAATCGCGAAAATAACCATGAAGGAAGCGTTTTATCGAAAAACGGACTTCAGATTCGTGTTCAGCACCCCGAAAAACCCCTTAGAGAGTAGGTTTGAAAGGGATTAAACAGAGATAATTTTTGAGCAATTTTGATGAAAAATCGCGAAAATAACCATGAAGGAAGCGTTTTATCGAAAAACGGACTTCAGATTCGTGTTCAGCACCCCGAAAAACCCCTTAGAGAGTAGGTTTGAAAGGGATTAAACAGAGATAATTTTTGAGCAATTTTGATGAAAAATCGCGAAAATAACCATGAAGGAAGCGTTTTATCGAAAAACGGACTTCAGATTCGTGTTCAGCACCCCGAAAAACCCCTTAGAGAGTAGGTTTGAAAGGGATTAAACAGAGATAATTTTTGAGCAATTTTGATGAAAAATCGCGAAAATAACCATGAAGGAAGCGTTTTATCGAAAAACGGACTTCAGATTCGTGTTCAGCACCCCGAAAAACCCCTTAGAGAGTAGGTTTGAAAGGGATTAAACAGAGATAATTTTTGAGCAATTTTGATGAAAAATCGCGAAAATAACCATGAAGGAAGCGTTTTATCGAAAAACGGACTTCAGATTCGTGTTCAGCACCCCGAAAAACCCCTTAGAGAGTAGGTTTGAAAGGGATTAAACAGAGATAATTTTTGAGCAATTTTGATGAAAAATCGCGAAAATAACCATGAAGGAAGCGTTTTATCGAAAAACGGACTTCAGATTCGTGTTCAGCACCCCGAAAAACCCCTTAGAGAGTAGGTTTGAAAGGGATTAAACAGAGATAATTTTTGAGCAATTTTGATGAAAAATCGCGAAAATAACCATGAAGGAAGCGTTTTATCGAAAAACGGACTTCAGATTCGTGTTCAGCACCCCGAAAACCCCTTAGAGAGTAGGTTTGAAAGGGATTAAACAGAGATAATTTTTGAGCAATTTTGATGAAAAATCGCGAAAATAACCATGAAGGAAGCGTTTTATCGAAAAACGGACTTCAGATTCGTGTTCAGCACCCCGAAAAACCCCTTAGAGAGTAGGTTTGAAAGGGATTAAACAGAGATAATTTTTGAGCAATTTTGATGAAAAATCGCGAAAATAACCATGAAGGAAGCGTTTTATCGAAAAACGGACTTCAGATTCGTGTTCAGCACCCCGAAAAACCCCTTAGAGAGTAGGTTTGAAAGGGATTAAACAGAGATAATTTTTGAGCAATTTTGATGAAAAATCGCGAAAATAACCATGAAGGAAGCGTTTTATCGAAAAACGGACTTCAGATTCGTGTTCAGCACCCCGAAAAACCCCTTAGAGAGTAGGTTTGAAAGGGATTAAACAGAGATAATTTTTGAGCAATTTTGATGAAAAATCGCGAAAATAACCATGAAGGAAGCGTTTTATCGAAAAACGGACTTCAGATTCGTGTTCAGCACCCCGAAAAACCCCTTAGAGAGTAGGTTTGAAAGGGATTAAACAGAGATAATTTTTGAGCAATTTTGATGAAAAATCGCGAAAATAACCATGAAGGAAGCGTTTTATCGAAAAACGGACTTCAGATTCGTGTTCAGCACCCCGAAAAACCCTTAGAGAGTAGGTTTGAAAGGGATTAAACAGAGATAATTTTTGAGCAATTTTGATGAAAAATCGCGAAAATAACCATGAAGGAAGCGTTTTATCGAAAAACGGACTTCAGATTCGTGTTCAGCACCCCGAAAACCCCTTAGAGAGTAGGTTTGAAAGGGATTAAACAGAGATAATTTTTGAGCAATTTTGATGAAAAATCGCGAAAATAACCATGAAGGAAGCGTTTTATCGAAAAACGGACTTCAGATTCGTGTTCAGCACCCCGAAAAACCCTTAGAGAGTAGGTTTGAAAGGATTAAACAGAGATAATTTTTGAGCAATTTTGATGAAAAATCGCGAAAATAACCATGAAGGAAGCGTTTTATCGAAAAACGGACTTCAGATTCGTGTTCAGCACCCCGAAAAACCCCTTAGAGAGTAGGTTTGAAAGGGATTAAACAGAGATAATTTTTGAGCAATTTTGATGAAAAATCGCGAAAATAACCATGAAGGAAGCGTTTTATCGAAAAACGGACTTCAGATTCGTGTTCAGCACCCCGAAAAACCCCTTAGAGAGTAGGTTTGAAAGGATTAAACAGAGATAATTTTTGAGCAATTTTGATGAAAAATCGCGAAAATAACCATGAAGGAAGCGTTTTATCGAAAAACGGACTTCAGATTCGTGTTCAGCACCCCGAAAAACCCCTTAGAGAGTAGGTTTGAAAGGGATTAAACAGAGATAATTTTTGAGCAATTTTGATGAAAAATCGCGAAAATAACCATGAAGGAAGCGTTTTATCGAAAAACGGACTTCAGATTCGTGTTCAGCACCCCGAAAAACCCCTTAGAGAGTAGGTTTGAAAGGGATTAAACAGAGATAATTTTTGAGCAATTTTGATGAAAAATCGCGAAAATAACCATGAAGGAAGCGTTTTATCGAAAAACGGACTTCAGATTCGTGTTCAGCACCCCGAAAAACCCTTAGAGAGTAGGTTTGAAAGGATTAAACAGAGATAATTTTTGAGCAATTTTGATGAAAAATCGCGAAAATAACCATGAAGGAAGCGTTTTATCGAAAAACGGACTTCAGATTCGTGTTCAGCACCCCGAAAAACCCTTAGAGAGTAGGTTTGAAAGGGATTAAACAGAGATAATTTTTGAGCAATTTTGATGAAAAATCGCGAAAATAACCATGAAGGAAGCGTTTTATCGAAAAACGGACTTCAGATTCGTGTTCAGCACCCCGAAAAACCCCTTAGAGAGTAGGTTTGAAAGGGATTAAACAGAGATAATTTTTGAGCAATTTTGATGAAAAATCGCGAAAATAACCATGAAGGAAGCGTTTTATCGAAAAACGGACTTCAGATTCGTGTTCAGCACCCCGAAAAACCCTTAGAGAGTAGGTTTGAAAGGGATTAAACAGAGATAATTTTTGGCAATTTTGATGAAAAATCGCGAAAATAACCATGAAGGAAGCGTTTTATCGAAAAACGGACTTCAGATTCGTGTTCAGCACCCCGAAAAACCCCTTAGAGAGTAGGTTTGAAAGGGATTAAACAGAGATAATTTTTGAGCAATTTTGATGAAAAATCGCGAAAATAACCATGAAGGAAGCGTTTTATCGAAAAACGGACTTCAGATTCGTGTTCAGCACCCCGAAAAACCCCTTAGAGAGTAGGTTTGAAAGGGATTAAACAGAGATAATTTTTGAGCAATTTTGATGAAAAATCGCGAAAATAACCATGAAGGAAGCGTTTTATCGAAAAACGGACTTCAGATTCGTGTTCAGCACCCCGAAAAACCCCTTAGAGAGTAGGTTTGAAAGGGATTAAACAGAGATAATTTTTGAGCAATTTTGATGAAAAATCGCGAAAATAACCATGAAGGAAGCGTTTTATCGAAAAACGGACTTCAGATTCGTGTTCAGCACCCCGAAAAAACCCCTTAGAGAGTAGGTTTGAAAGGGATTAAACAGAGATAATTTTTGAGCAATTTTGATGAAAAATCGCGAAAATAACCATGAAGGAAGCGTTTTATCGAAAAACGGACTTCAGATTCGTGTTCAGCACCCCGAAAAACCCCTTAGAGAGTAGGTTTGAAAGGGATTAAACAGAGATAATTTTTGAGCAATTTTGATGAAAAATCGCGAAAATAACCATGAAGGAAGCGTTTTATCGAAAAACGGACTTCAGATTCGTGTTCAGCACCCCGAAAAACCCCTTAGAGAGTAGGTTTGAAAGGGATTAAACAGAGATAATTTTTGAGCAATTTTGATGAAAAATCGCGAAAATAACCATGAAGGAAGCGTTTTATCGAAAAACGGACTTCAGATTCGTGTTCAGCACCCCGAAAAACCCTTAGAGAGTAGGTTTGAAAGGGATTAAACAGAGATAATTTTTGAGCAATTTTGATGAAAAATCGCGAAAATAACCATGAAGGAAGCGTTTTATCGAAAAACGGACTTCAGATTCGTGTTCAGCACCCCGAAAAACCCCTTAGAGAGTAGGTTTGAAAGGGATTAAACAGAGATAATTTTTGAGCAATTTTGATGAAAAATCGCGAAAATAACCATGAAGGAAGCGTTTTATCGAAAAACGGACTTCAGATTCGTGTTCAGCACCCCGAAAAACCCCTTAGAGAGTAGGTTTGAAAGGGATTAAACAGAGATAATTTTTGAGCAATTTTGATGAAAAATCGCGAAAATAACCATGAAGGAAGCGTTTTATCGAAAAACGGACTTCAGATTCGTGTTCAGCACCCCGAAAACCCCTTAGAGAGTAGGTTTGAAAGGGATTAAACAGAGATAATTTTTGAGCAATTTTGATGAAAAATCGCGAAAATAACCATGAAGGAAGCGTTTTATCGAAAAACGGACTTCAGATTCGTGTTCAGCACCCCGAAAAACCCCTTAGAGAGTAGGTTTGAAAGGGATTAAACAGAGATAATTTTTGAGCAATTTTGATGAAAAATCGCGAAAATAACCATGAAGGAAGCGTTTTATCGAAAAACGGACTTCAGATTCGTGTTCAGCACCCCGAAAAACCCCTTAGAGAGTAGGTTTGAAAGGGATTAAACAGAGATAATTTTTGAGCAATTTTGATGAAAAATCGCGAAAATAACCATGAAGGAAGCGTTTTATCGAAAAACGGACTTCAGATTCGTGTTCAGCACCCCGAAAAACCCCTTAGAGAGTAGGTTTGAAAGGGATTAAACAGAGATAATTTTTGAGCAATTTTGATGAAAAATCGCGAAAATAACCATGAAGGAAGCGTTTTATCGAAAAACGGACTTCAGATTCGTGTTCAGCACCCCGAAAAACCCCTTAGAGAGTAGGTTTGAAAGGGATTAAACAGAGATAATTTTTGAGCAATTTTGATGAAAAATCGCGAAAATAACCATGAAGGAAGCGTTTTATCGAAAAACGGACTTCAGATTCGTGTTCAGCACCCCGAAAAACCCCTTAGAGAGTAGGTTTGAAAGGGATTAAACAGAGATAATTTTTGAGCAATTTTGATGAAAAATCGCGAAAATAACCATGAAGGAAGCGTTTTATCGAAAAACGGACTTCAGATTCGTGTTCAGCACCCCGAAAAACCCCTTAGAGAGTAGGTTTGAAAGGGATTAAACAGAGATAATTTTTGAGCAATTTTGATGAAAAATCGCGAAAATAACCATGAAGGAAGCGTTTTATCGAAAAACGGACTTCAGATTCGTGTTCAGCACCCCGAAAAACCCCTTAGAGAGTAGGTTTGAAAGGGATTAAACAGAGATAATTTTTGAGCAATTTTGATGAAAAATCGCGAAAATAACCATGAAGGAAGCGTTTTATCGAAAAACGGACTTCAGATTCGTGTTCAGCACCCCGAAAACCCCTTAGAGAGTAGGTTTGAAAGGGATTAAACAGAGATAATTTTTGAGCAATTTTGATGAAAAATCGCGAAAATAACCATGAAGGAAGCGTTTTATCGAAAAAAACGGACTTCAGATTCGTGTTCAGCACCCCGAAAACCCCTTAGAGAGTAGGTTTGAAAGGGATTAAACAGAGATAATTTTTGAGCAATTTTGATGAAAAATCGCGAAAATAACCATGAAGGAAGCGTTTTATCGAAAAACGGACTTCAGATTCGTGTTCAGCACCCCGAAAAACCCCTTAGAGAGTAGGTTTGAAAGGGATTAAACAGAGATAATTTTTGAGCAATTTTGATGAAAAATCGCGAAAATAACCATGAAGGAAGCGTTTTATCGAAAAACGGACTTCAGATTCGTGTTCAGCACCCCGAAAACCCCTTAGAGAGTAGGTTTGAAAGGATTAAACAGAGATAATTTTTGAGCAATTTTGATGAAAAATCGCGAAAATAACCATGAAGGAAGCGTTTTATCGAAAAACGGACTTCAGATTCGTGTTCAGCACCCCGAAAAACCCCTTAGAGAGTAGGTTTGAAAGGGATTAAACAGAGATAATTTTTGAGCAATTTTGATGAAAAATCGCGAAAATAACCATGAAGGAAGCGTTTTATCGAAAAACGGACTTCAGATTCGTGTTCAGCACCCCGAAAACCCCTTAGAGAGTAGGTTTGAAAGGGATTAAACAGAGATAATTTTTGAGCAATTTTGATGAAAAATCGCGAAAATAACCATGAAGGAAGCGTTTTATCGAAAAACGGACTTCAGATTCGTGTTCAGCACCCCGAAAAACCCCTTAGAGAGTAGGTTTGAAAGGGATTAAACAGAGATAATTTTTGAGCAATTTTGATGAAAAATCGCGAAAATAACCATGAAGGAAGCGTTTTATCGAAAAACGGACTTCAGATTCGTGTTCAGCACCCCGAAAAACCCCTTAGAGAGTAGGTTTGAAAGGGATTAAACAGAGATAATTTTTGAGCAATTTTGATGAAAAATCGCGAAAATAACCATGAAGGAAGCGTTTTATCGAAAAACGGACTTCAGATTCGTGTTCAGCACCCCGAAAACCCCTTAGAGAGTAGGTTTGAAAGGGATTAAACAGAGATAATTTTTGAGCAATTTTGATGAAAAATCGCGAAAATAACCATGAAGGAAGCGTTTTATCGAAAAACGGACTTCAGATTCGTGTTCAGCACCCCGAAAAACCCCTTAGAGAGTAGGTTTGAAAGGGATTAAACAGAGATAATTTTTGAGCAATTTTGATGAAAAATCGCGAAAATAACCATGAAGGAAGCGTTTTATCGAAAAACGGACTTCAGATTCGTGTTCAGCACCCCGAAAAACCCCTTAGAGAGTAGGTTTGAAAGGGATTAAACAGAGATAATTTTTGAGCAATTTTGATGAAAAATCGCGAAAATAACCATGAAGGAAGCGTTTTATCGAAAAACGGACTTCAGATTCGTGTTCAGCACCCCGAAAACCCCTTAGAGAGTAGGTTTGAAAGGGATTAAACAGAGATAATTTTTGAGCAATTTTGATGAAAAATCGCGAAAATAACCATGAAGGAAGCGTTTTATCGAAAAACGGACTTCAGATTCGTGTTCAGCACCCCGAAAAACCCCTTAGAGAGTAGGTTTGAAAGGATTAAACAGAGATAATTTTTGAGCAATTTTGATGAAAAATCGCGAAAATAACCATGAAGGAAGCGTTTTATCGAAAAACGGACTTCAGATTCGTGTTCAGCACCCCGAAAACCCCTTAGAGAGTAGGTTTGAAAGGGATTAAACAGAGATAATTTTTGAGCAATTTTGATGAAAAATCGCGAAAATAACCATGAAGGAAGCGTTTTATCGAAAAACGGACTTCAGATTCGTGTTCAGCACCCCGAAAAACCCTTAGAGAGTAGGTTTGAAAGGGATTAAACAGAGATAATTTTTGAGCAATTTTGATGAAAAATCGCGAAAATAACCATGAAGGAAGCGTTTTATCGAAAAACGGACTTCAGATTCGTGTTCAGCACCCCGAAAAACCCCTTAGAGAGTAGGTTTGAAAGGGATTAAACAGAGATAATTTTTGAGCAATTTTGATGAAAAATCGCGAAAATAACCATGAAGGAAGCGTTTTATCGAAAAACGGACTTCAGATTCGTGTTCAGCACCCCGAAAAACCCCCTTAGAGAGTAGGTTTGAAAGGGATTAAACAGAGATAATTTTTGAGCAATTTTGATGAAAAATCGCGAAAATAACCATGAAGGAAGCGTTTTATCGAAAAACGGACTTCAGATTCGTGTTCAGCACCCCGAAAAACCCCTTAGAGAGTAGGTTTGAAAGGGATTAAACAGAGATAATTTTTGAGCAATTTTGATGAAAAATCGCGAAAATAACCATGAAGGAAGCGTTTTATCGAAAAACGGACTTCAGATTCGTGTTCAGCACCCCGAAAAACCCCTTAGAGAGTAGGTTTGAAAGGGATTAAACAGAGATAATTTTTGAGCAATTTTGATGAAAAATCGCGAAAATAACCATGAAGGAAGCGTTTTATCGAAAAACGGACTTCAGATTCGTGTTCAGCACCCCGAAAACCCCTTAGAGAGTAGGTTTGAAAGGGATTAAACAGAGATAATTTTTGAGCAATTTTGATGAAAAATCGCGAAAATAACCATGAAGGAAGCGTTTTATCGAAAAACGGACTTCAGATTCGTGTTCAGCACCCCGAAAAACCCCTTAGAGAGTAGGTTTGAAAGGGATTAAACAGAGATAATTTTTGAGCAATTTTGATGAAAAATCGCGAAAATAACCATGAAGGAAGCGTTTTATCGAAAAACGGACTTCAGATTCGTGTTCAGCACCCCGAAAAACCCCTTAGAGAGTAGGTTTGAAAGGATTAAACAGAGATAATTTTTGAGCAATTTTGATGAAAAAACGCGAAAATAACCATGAAGGAAGCGTTTTATCGAAAAACGGACTTCAGATTCGTGTTCAGCACCCCGAAAAACCCCTTAGAGAGTAGGTTTGAAAGGGATTAAACAGAGATAATTTTTGAGCAATTTTGATGAAAAATCGCGAAAATAACCATGAAGGAAGCGTTTTATCGAAAAACGGACTTCAGATTCGTGTTCAGCACCCCGAAAAACCCCTTAGAGAGTAGGTTTGAAAGGGATTAAACAGAGATAATTTTTGAGCAATTTTGATGAAAAATCGCGAAAATAACCATGAAGGAAGCGTTTTATCGAAAAACGGACTTCAGATTCGTGTTCAGCACCCCGAAAAACCCCTTAGAGAGTAGGTTTGAAAGGGATTAAACAGAGATAATTTTTGAGCAATTTTGATGAAAAATCGCGAAAATAACCATGAAGGAAGCGTTTTATCGAAAAACGGACTTCAGATTCGTGTTCAGCACCCCGAAAACCCCTTAGAGAGTAGGTTTGAAAGGGATTAAACAGAGATAATTTTTGAGCAATTTTGATGAAAAATCGCGAAAATAACCATGAAGGAAGCGTTTTATCGAAAAACGGACTTCAGATTCGTGTTCAGCACCCCGAAAAACCCCTTAGAGAGTAGGTTTGAAAGGGATTAAACAGAGATAATTTTTGAGCAATTTTGATGAAAAATCGCGAAAATAACCATGAAGGAAGCGTTTTATCGAAAAACGGACTTCAGATTCGTGTTCAGCACCCCGAAAACCCCTTAGAGAGTAGGTTTGAAAGGGATTAAACAGAGATAATTTTTGAGCAATTTTGATGAAAAATCGCGAAAATAACCATGAAGGAAGCGTTTTATCGAAAAACGGACTTCAGATTCGTGTTCAGCACCCCGAAAAACCCCTTAGAGAGTAGGTTTGAAAGGGATTAAACAGAGATAATTTTTGAGCAATTTTGATGAAAAATCGCGAAAATAACCATGAAGGAAGCGTTTTATCGAAAAACGGACTTCAGATTCGTGTTCAGCACCCCGAAAAACCCTTAGAGAGTAGGTTTGAAAGGGATTAAACAGAGATAATTTTTGAGCAATTTTGATGAAAAATCGCGAAAATAACCATGAAGGAAGCGTTTTATCGAAAAACGGACTTCAGATTCGTGTTCAGCACCCCGAAAACCCCTTAGAGAGTAGGTTTGAAAGGGATTAAACAGAGATAATTTTTGAGCAATTTTGATGAAAAATCGCGAAAATAACCATGAAGGAAGCGTTTTATCGAAAAACGGACTTCAGATTCGTGTTCAGCACCCCGAAAAACCCCTTAGAGAGTAGGTTTGAAAGGGATTAAACAGAGATAATTTTTGAGCAATTTTGATGAAAAATCGCGAAAATAACCATGAAGGAAGCGTTTTATCGAAAAACGGACTTCAGATTCGTGTTCAGCACCCCGAAAAACCCCTTAGAGAGTAGGTTTGAAAGGATTAAACAGAGATAATTTTTGAGCAATTTTGATGAAAAATCGCGAAAATAACCATGAAGGAAGCGTTTTATCGAAAAACGGACTTCAGATTCGTGTTCAGCACCCCGAAAACCCCTTAGAGAGTAGGTTTGAAAGGATTAAACAGAGTTAATTTTTGAGCAATTTTGATGAAAAAACGCGAAAATAACCATGAAGGAAGCGTTTTATCGAAAAACGGACTTCAGATTCGTGTTCAGCACCCCGAAAAACCCCTTAGAGAGTAGGTTTGAAAGGGATTAAACAGAGTTAATTTTTGAGCAATTTTGATGAAAAAACGCGAAAATAACCATGAAGGAAGCGTTTTATCGAAAAACGGACTTCAGATTCGTGTTCAGCACCCCGAAAACCCCTTAGAGAGTAGGTTTGAAAGGGATTAAACAGAGTTAATTTTTGAGCAATTTTGATGAAAAATCGCGAAAATAACCATGAAGGAAGCGTTTTATCGAAAAACGGACTTCAGATTCGTGTTCAGCACCCCGAAAAACCCCTTAGAGAGTAGGTTTGAAAGGGATTAAACAGAGATAATTTTTGAGCAATTTTGATGAAAAATCGCGAAAATAACCATGAAGGAAGCGTTTTATCGAAAAACGGACTTCAGATTCGTGTTCAGCACCCCGAAAACCCCTTAGAGAGTAGGTTTGAAAGGGATTAAACAGAGATAATTTTTGAGCAATTTTGATGAAAAATCGCGAAAATAACCATGAAGGAAGCGTTTTATCGAAAAACGGACTTCAGATTCGTGTTCAGCACCCCGAAAACCCCTTAGAGAGTAGGTTTGAAAGGGATTAAACAGAGTTAATTTTTGAGCAATTTTGATGAAAAATCGCGAAAATAACCATGAAGGAAGCGTTTTATCGAAAAACGGACTTCAGATTCGTGTTCAGCACCCCGAAAAACCCCTTAGAGAGTAGGTTTGAAAGGATTAAACAGAGATAATTTTTGAGCAATTTTGATGAAAAATCGCGAAAATAACCATGAAGGAAGCGTTTTATCGAAAAACGGACTTCAGATTCGTGTTCAGCACCCCGAAAAACCCCTTAGAGAGTAGGTTTGAAAGGGATTAAACAGAGATAATTTTTGAGCAATTTTGATGAAAAATCGCGAAAATAACCATGAAGGAAGCGTTTTATCGAAAAACGGACTTCAGATTCGTGTTCAGCACCCCGAAAAACCCCTTAGAGAGTAGGTTTGAAAGGGATTAAACAGAGATAATTTTTGAGCAATTTTGATGAAAAATCGCGAAAATAACCATGAAGGAAGCGTTTTATCGAAAAACGGACTTCAGATTCGTGTTCAGCACCCCGAAAACCCCTTAGAGAGTAGGTTTGAAAGGGATTAAACAGAGATAATTTTTGAGCAATTTTGATGAAAAATCGCGAAAATAACCATGAAGGAAGCGTTTTATCGAAAAACGGACTTCAGATTCGTGTTCAGCACCCCGAAAAACCCCTTAGAGAGTAGGTTTGAAAGGGATTAAACAGAGATAATTTTTGAGCAATTTTGATGAAAAATCGCGAAAATAACCATGAAGGAAGCGTTTTATCGAAAAACGGACTTCAGATTCGTGTTAGCACTAGGTTTGAAAGGGATTAAACAGAGATAATTTTTGAGCAATTTTGATGAAAAATCGCGAAAATAACCATGAAGGAAGCGTTTTATCGAAAAACGGACTTCGAATTCGTGTTCAGCACCCCGAAAAACCCCTTAGAGAGTAGGTTTGAAAGGGATTAAACAGAGATAATTTTTGAGCAATTTTGATGAAAAATCGCGAAAATAACCATGAAGGAAGCGTTTTATCGAAAACGGACTTCGAATTCGTGTTCAGCACCCCGAAAACCCCTTAGAGAGTAGGTTTGAAAGGGATTAAACAGAGATAATTTTTGAGCAATTTTGATGAAAAATCGCGAAAATAACCATGAAGGAAGCGTTTTATCGAAAAACGGACTTCGAATTCGTGTTCAGCACCGAAAACCGATTAAACAGAATAATTTTTGAGCAATTTTGATGAAAAATCGCGAAAATAACCATGAAGGAAGCGTTTTATCGAAAAACGGACTTCGAATTCGTGTTCAGCACAGCCGAAAAACCCCTTAGAGAGTAGGTTTGAAAGGGATTAAACAGAGATAATTTTTGAGCAATTTTGATGAAAAATCGCGAAAATAACCATGAAGGAAGCGTTTTATCGAAAAACGGACTTCGAATTCGTGTTCAGCACCCCGAAAAACCCCTTAGAGAGTAGGTTTGAAAGGGATTAAACAGAGATAATTTTTGAGCAATTTTGATGAAAAATCGCGAAAATAACCATGAAGGAAGCGTTTTATCGAAAAACGGACTTCGAATTCGTGTTCAGCACCCCGAAAAACCCCTTAGAGAGTAGGTTTGAAAGGGATTAAACAGAGATAATTTTTGAGCAATTTTGATGAAAAATCGCGAAAATAACCATGAAGGAAGCGTTTTATCGAAAAACGGACTTCGAATTCGTGTTCAGCACCCCGAAAAACCCCTTAGAGAGTAGGTTTGAAAGGGATTAAACAGAGATAATTTTTGAGCAATTTTGATGAAAAATCGCGAAAATAACCATGAAGAAGCGTTTTATCGAAAAACGGACTTCGAATTCGTGTTCAGCACCCCGAAAAACCCCTTAGAGTAGGTTTGAAAGGATTAAACAGAGATAATTTTTGAGCAATTTTGATGAAAAATCGCGAAAATAACCATGAAGGAAGCGTTTTATCGAAAAACGGACTTCGAATTCGTGTTCAGCACCCCGAAAAACCCCTTAGAGTAGGTTTGAAAGGGATTAAACAGAGATAATTTTTGAGCAATTTTGATGAAAAATCGCGAAAATAACCATGAAGGAAGCGTTTTATCGAAAAACGGACTTCGAATTCGTGTTCAGCACCCCGAAAACCCCTTAGAGTAGGTTTGAAAGGGATTAAACAGAGATAATTTTGAGCAATTTTGATGAAAAATCGCGAAAATAACCATAAGAAGCGAGGACTTCGAGTGTTCAGCCCCGAAAAACCCTTAGAAAGGTTTGAAGGATTAAACAGAGATAATTTTGAGCAATTTTGATGAAAAATCGCGAAAATAACCATGAAGGAAGCGTTTTATCGAAAAACGGACTTCGAATTCGTGTTCAGCACCCCGAAAAACCCCTTAGAGAGTAGGTTTGAAAGGGATTAAACAGAGATAATTTTTGAGCAATTTTGATGAAAAATCGAAAATAA
>JAVIWC010002692.1:0-40188 GCA_031894815.1 Creontiades dilutus | reverse complement strand
CTTAAGGGGTTTTTGGGGTGCTGAAACGAATCTGACATCAAATTGCTCAAAAATTAACTCTGCTTAATCGCTTTCAAACCTACTCTTCAAGGGGTTTTTCGGGGTGCTGAACACGAATCTGAAGTCCTTTTTTCGATAAAACGCTTCCTTCAGGGTTATTTTCGCGTTTTTTTCATCAAAATTGCTCAAAAAATTAACTCTGATTAATCGCTTTCAAACCTACTCTCTAAGGGGTTTTTCGGGGTGCTGAACACGAATCTGAAGTCCTTTTTTCGATAAAACGCTTCCTTCATGGTTATTTTCGCGTTTTTTCATCAAAATTGCTCAAAAATTAACTCTGTTTAATCGCTTTCAAACCTACTCTGGGGGTTTTTCGGGGTGCTGAACACGAATCTGAAGTCCGTTTTTCGATAAAACGCTTCCTTCATGGTTATTTTCGCGTTTTTTCATCAAAATTGCTCAAAAATTAACTCTGTTTAATCGCTTTCAAACCTACTCTAAGGGGTTTTTCGGGTGTTGAACACGAATCTGAAGTCCGTTTTTCGAGAAAACGCTTCCTTCATGGTTATTTTCGCGTTTTTTCATCAAAATTGCTCAAAAATTAACTCTGTTTAATCGCTTTCAAACCTACTCTCTATGGGTTTTTTTTGGGGTGCTGAACACGAATCTGAAGTCCTTTTTTCGATAAAACGCTTCCTTCATGGTTATTTTAGCGTTTTTTCATCAAAATTGCTCAAAAATTAACTCTGTTTAATCGCTTTCAAAAACCTACTCTCTAAGGGGTTTTTCGGGTGCTGAACACGAATCTGAAGTCCGTTTTTCGATAAAACGCTTCCTTCATGGTTATTTTCGCGTTTTTTCATCAAAATTGCTCAAAAATAACTCTGTTTAATCGCTTACAAACATACTCTCTAAGGGGTTTTTCGGGTTGAACACGAATCTGAAGTCCGTTTTTCGATAAAACGCTTCCTTCATGGTTATTTTCGCGTTTTTTCATCAAAATTGCTCAAAAATTAACTCTGTTTAATCGCTTTCAAACCTACTCTCTAAGGGGTTTTTCGGGGTGCTGAACACGAATCTGAAGTCCGTTTTTCGATAAAACGCTTCCTTCATGGTTATTTTCGCGTTTTTTCATCAAAATTGCTCAAAAATTAACTCTGTTTAATCGCTTTCAAACCTACTCTGTAAGGGGTTTTTCGGGGTGCTGAACACGAATCTGAAGTCCGTTTTTCGATAAAACGCTTCCTTCATGGTTATTTTCGCGTTTTTTCATCAAAATTGCTCAAAAATTAACTCTGTTTAATCGCTTTCAAACCTACTTAAGGGGTTTTCGGGGTGTTGAACACGAATCTGAAGTCCGTTTTTCGATAAAACGCTTCCTTCATGGTTATTTTCGCGTTTTTTCATCAAAATTGCTCAAAAATTAACTCTGTTTAATCGCTTTCAAACCTACTCTCTAAGGGGTTTTTCGGGGTGCTGGAACACGAATCTGAAGTCCGTTTTTCGATAAAACGCTTCCTTCATGGTTATTTTCGCGTTTTTTCATCAAAATTGCTCAAAAATTAACTCTGTTTAATCGCTTTCAAACCTACTCTAAGGGGTTTTTCGGGGTGCTGAACACGAATCTGAAGTCCGTTTTTCGATAAAACGCTTCCTTCATGGTTATTTTCGCGTTTTTTCATCAAAATTGCTCAAAAATTAACTCTGTTTAATCGCTTTCAAACCTACTCTAAGGGGTTTTTCGGGGTGCTGAACACGAATCTGAAGTCCGTTTTTCGATAAAACGCTCTTCATGGTTATTTTCGCGTTTTTTCATCAAAATTGCTCAAAAATTAACTCTGTTTAATCGCATTCAAACCTACTCTCTAAGGGGTTTTTCGGGGTGCTGAACACGAATCTGAAGTCCGTTTTTCGATAAAACGCTTCCTCCATGGTTATTTTCGCGTTTTTTCATCAAAATTGCTCAAAAATTAACTCTGTTTAATCGTTTTCAAACCTACTCTCTAAGGGGTTTTTCGGGGTGCTGAACACGAATCTGAAGTCCTCTTTTCGATAAAACGCTTCCTTCATGGTTATTTTCGCGTTTTTTCATCAAAATTGCTCAAAAATTAACTCTGTTTAATCGCTTTCAAACCTACTCTCTAAGGGGTTTTTCGGGGTGCTGAACACGAATCTGAAGTCCTTTTTTCGATAAAACGCTTCCTTCATGGTTATTTTCGCGTTTTTTCATCAAAATTGCTCAAAAATAAACTCTGTTTAATCGCTTTCAAACCTACTCTGTAAGGGGTTTTTCGGGGTGTTGAACACGAATCTGAAGTCCGTTTTTCGATAAAACGCTTCCTTCATGGTTATTTTCGCGTTTTTTCATCAAAATTGCTCAAAAATAAACTCTGTTTAATCGCTTTCAAACCTACTCTTAAGGGGTTTTTCGGGGTGTTGAACACGAATCTGAAGTCCGTTTTTCGATAAAACGCTTCCTTCATGGTTATTTTCGCGATTTTTCATCAAAATTGCTCAAAATAAACTCTGTTTACATCGCTTTCAAACCTACTCTAAGGGGTTTTTCGGGGTGCTGAACACGAATCTGAAGTCCGTTTTTCGATAAAACGCCTCTTCATGGTTATTTTCGCGTTTTTTCATCAAAATTGCTCAAAAATTAACTCTGTTTAATCGCTTTCAAAACCTACTCGCTAACGGGTTTTCGGGGTGCTGAACACGAATCTGAAGTCCGTTTTTCGATAAAACGCTTCCTTCATGGTTATTTTCGCGTTTTTTCATCAAAATTGCTCAAAAATTAACTCTGTTTAATCGCTTTCAAACCTACTCTCTAAGGGGTTTTTCGGGGTGCTGAACACGAATCTGAAGTCCGTTTTTCGATAAAACGCTTCCTTCATGGTTATTTTCGCGTTTTTTCATCAAAATTGCTCAAAAATTAACTCTGTTTAATCGCTTTCAAACCTACTCTTTAAGGGGTTTTTCGGGGTGCTGAACACGAATCTGAAGTCCGTTTTTCGATAAAACGCTTCCTTCATGGTTATTTTCGCGTTTTTTCATCAAAATTGCTCAAAAATAAACTCTGTTTAATCGCTTTCAAACCTACTCTTTAAGGGGTTTTTCGGGGTGCTGAACACGAATCTGAAGTCCTTTTTTCGATAAAACGCTTCCTTCATGGTTATTTTCGCGTTTTTTCATCAAAATTGCTCAAAAAATTAACTCTGTTTAATCGCTTTCAAAACCTACTCTTCTAAGGGGTTTTTCGGGGTGCTGAACTCGTATCTGAAGTCCTTTTTTCGATAAAACGCTTCTTTCGTGGTTATTTTCGCGTTTTTTCATCAAAATTGCTCAAAAATAAAACTCTGTTTAATCGCTTTCAAACCTACTCTCTAAGGGGTTTTTCGGGGTGCTGAACAGAATAACCTGAAGTCCTTTTTCGATAAAACGTTTCCTTCGTGGTTATTTTCGCGTTTTTTCATCAAAATTGCTCAAAAATAAACTCTGTTTAATCGCTTTCAAACCTACTCTCTAAGGGGTTTTTCGGGGTGCTGAACACGAATCTGAAGTCCTTTTTTCGATAAAACGCTTCCTTCATGGTTATTTTCGCGTTTTTTCATCAAAATTGCTCAAAAATAAACTCTGTTTAATCGCTTTCAAACCTACTCTCTAAGGGGTTTTTCGGGGTGCTGAACACGAATCTGAAGTCCTTTTTTCGATAAAACGCTTCCTTCATGGTTATTTTCGCGTTTTTTCATCAAAATTGCTCAAAAATAAACTCTGTTTAATCGCTTTCAAACCTACTCTCTAAGGGGTTTTTCGGGGTGCTGAACACGAATCTGAAGTCCTTTTTCGATAAAACGCTTCCTTCATGGTTATTTTCGCGTTTTTTCATCAAAATTGCTCAAAAATAAACTCTGTTTAATCGCTTTCAAACCTACTCTCTAAGGGGTTTTTCGGGGTGCTGAACACGAATCTGAAGTCCCTTTTTCGATAAAACGCTTCCTTCATGGTTATTTTCGTTTTTTCGTCATACGTTTGGGTTAACTTCGTTGAGTCGCTTAATCGATTTAAGGTTTTGCGCAGCATCATTGTTTTCCAGTCCTTTTTCATAACGTTTTGTATATTTTTAAGAAAAAAGGTCAGCTATCAAAGGTTCTGTTGAATGCTTTAACCTAATTTCCTCTAGTGTTTTTTGGAAGTTAATAATGGTTCATCTTTTCATAAAATTCAGAGACGCATAGTAAAAACAATCAAATTGCTCAAAAATAAACTCTGTTTACACGCTTTCAAACCTACTCTCTAAGGGGTTTTTCGGGGTGTTGAACACGAATCTGAAGTCCTTTTTTCGATAAAACGCTTCCTTCATGGTTATTTTCCCGATTTTTCATCAAAATTGCCCAAAAATTAACTCTGTTTAATCCCTTTCAAACCTACTCGCTAAGGGGTTTTTCGGGGTGCTGAACACGAATCTGAAGTCCGTTTTTCGATAAAACGCTTCCTTCATGGTTATTTTCGCGTTTTTTCATCAAAATTGCTCAAAAATTAACTCTGTTTAATCGCTTTCAAACCTACTCTCTAAGGGGTTTTCGGGGTGCTGAACACGAATCTGAAGTCCGTTTTTCGATAAAACGCTTCCTTCATGGTTATTTTCGCGTTTTTTTCATCAAAATTGCTCAAAAATTAACTCTGTTTAATCGCTTTCAAACCTACTCTCTAAGGGGTTTTTTCAAAAGCTGAACACGAATCTGAAGTCCGTTTTTCGATAAAACGCTTCCTTCGTGGTTATTTTCGCGTTTTTTCATCAAAATAGCTCAAAAAATAACTCTGTTTAATCGCTTTCAAACCTACTCTCTAAGGGGTTTTTCGGGGTGCTGAACACGAATCTGAAGTCCGTTTTTCGATAAAACGCTTCCTTCATGGTTATTTTCGCGTTTTTTCATCAAAATTGCTCAAAAATTAACTCTGTTTAATCGCTTTCAAACCTACTCTCTAAGGGGTTTTTCGGGGTGCTGAACACGAATCTGAAGTCCTTTTTTCGATAAAACGCTTCCTTCATGGTTATTTTCGCGTTTTTTCATCAAAATTGCTCAAAAATTAACTCTGTTTAATCGCTTTCAAACCTACTCTAAGGGGTTTTTCGGGGTGCTGAACACGAATCTGAAGTCCGTTTTTTCGATAAAACGCTTCCTTCATGGTTATTTTCGCGTTTTTTCATCAAAATTGCTCAAAAATAAACTCTGTTTAATCGCTTTCAAACCTACTCTCTAAGGGGTTTTTCGGGGTGCTGAACACGAATCTGAAGTCCGTTTTTCGATAAAACGCTTCCTTCATGGTTATTTTCGCGTTTTTTCATCAAAATTGCTCAAAAATTAACTCTGTTTAATCGCTTTCAAACCTACTCTCTAAGGGGTTTTTCGGGGTGCTGAACACGAATCTGAAGTCCGTTTTTCGATAAAACGCTTCCTTCATGGTTATTTTCGCGTTTTTTCATCAAAATTGCTCAAAAATTAACTCTGTTTAATCGCTTTCAAACCTACTCTCTAAGGGGTTTTTCGGGGTGCTGAACACGAATCTGAAGTCCTTTTTCGATAAAACGCTTCCTTCATGGTTATTTTCGCGTTTTTTCATCAAAATTGCTCAAAAATTAACTCTGTTTAATCGCTTTCAAACCTACTCTCTAAGGGGTTTTTCGGGGTGCTGAACACGAATCTGAAGTCCTTTTTTCGATAAAACGCTTCCTTCATGGTTATTTTCGCGTTTTTTCATCAAAATTGCTCAAAAATTAACTCTGTTTAATCGCTTTCAAACCTACTCTAAGGGGTTTTTCGGGGTGCTGAACACGAATCTGAAGTCCTTTTTTCGATAAAACGCTTCCTTCATGGTTATTTTCGTTTTTTCATCAAAATTGCTCAAAAATTAACTCTGTTTAATCGCTTTCAAACCTACTCTCTAAGGGGTTTTTCGGGGTGCTGAACACGAATCTGAAGTCCGTTTTTCGATAAAACGCTTCCTTCATGGTTATTTTCGCGTTTTTTCATCAAAATTGCTCAAAAATTAACTCTGTTTAATCGCTTTCTCAAACCTACTCTCTAAGGGGTTTTTCGGGGTGCTGAACACGAATCTGAAGTCCGTTTTTCGATAAACGCTCTTCATGGTTATTTTCGCGTTTTTTCATCAAAATTGCTCAAAAATTAACTCTGTTTAATCGCTTTCAAACCTACTCTAAGGGGTTTTTCGGGGTGCTGAACACGAATCTGAAGTCCTTTTTTCGATAAAACGCTTCCTTCATGGTTATTTTCGCGTTTTTTCATCAAAATTGCTCAAAAATTAACTCTGTTTAATCGCTTTCAAACCTACTCTCTAAGGGGTTTTTCGGGGTGCTGAACACGAATCTGAAGTCCGTTTTTCGATAAAACGCTTCCTTCATGGTTATTTTCGCGTTTTTTCATCAAAATTGCTCAAAAATTAACTCTGTTTAATCGCTTTCAAACCTACTCTCTAAGGGGTTTTTCGGGGTGCTGAACACGAATCTGAAGTCCGTTTTTCGATAAAACGCTTCCTTCATGGTTATTTTCGCGTTTTTTCATCAAAATTGCTCAAAAATTAACTCTGTTTAATCGCTTTCAAACCTACTCTCTAAGGGGTTTTTCGGGGTGCTGAACACGAATCTGAAGTCCGTTTTTCGATAAAACGCTTCCTTCATGGTTATTTTCGCGTTTTTTCATCAAAATTGCTCAAAAATTAACTCTGTTTAATCGCTTTCAAACCTACTCTCTAAGGGGTTTTTCGGGGTGCTGAACACGAATCTGAAGTCCGTTTTTCGATAAAACGCTTCCTTCATGGTTATTTTCGCGTTTTTTCATCAAAATTGCTCAAAAATTAACTCTGTTTAATCGCTTTCAAACCTACTCTAAGGGGTTTTTCGGGGTGCTGAACACGAATCTGAAGTCCGTTTTTCGATAAAACGCTTCCTTCATGGTTATTTTCGCGTTTTTTCATCAAAATTGCTCAAAAATTAACTCTGTTTAATCGCTTTCAAACCTACCTCTAAGGGGTTTGTTTAATCGCTTTCAAACCTACTCTCTAAGGGGTTTTTCGGGGTGCTGAACACGAATCTGAAGTCCTTTTTTCGATAAAACGCTTCCTTCATGGTTATTTTCGCGTTTTTTCATCAAAATTGCTCAAAAATAAACTCTGTTTAATCGCTTTCAAACCTACTCTCTAAGGGGTTTTTCGGGGTGCTGAACACGAATCTGAAGTCCTTTTTTCGATAAAACGCTTCCTTCATGGTTATTTTCGCGTTTTTTCATCAAAATTGCTCAAAAATAAACTCTGTTTAATCGCTTTCAAACCTACTCTCTAGGGGTTTTTCGGGGTGCTGAACACGAATCTGAAGTCCTTTTTTCGATAAAACGCTTCCTTCATGGTTATTTTCGCGTTTTTTCATCAAAATTGCTCAAAAATAAACTCTGTTTAATCGCTTTCAAACCTACTCTCTAAGGGGTTTTTCGGGGTGCTGAACACGAATCTGAAGTCCTTTTTTCGATAAAACGCTTCCTTCATGGTTATTTTCGCGTTTTTTCATCAAAATTGCTCAAAAATAAACTCTGTTTAATCGCTTTCAAACCTACTCTCTAAGGGGTTTTTCGGGGTGCTGAACACGAATCTGAAGTCCTTTTTTCGATAAAACGCTTCCTTCATGGTTATTTTCGCGTTTTTTCATCAAAATTGCTCAAAAATAAACTCTGTTTAATCGCTTTCAAACCTACTCTCTAAGGGGTTTTTCGGGGTGCTGAACACGAATCTGAAGTCCTTTTTTCGATAAAACGCTTCCTTCATGGTTATTTTCGCGTTTTTTCATCAAAATTGCTCAAAAATAAACTCTGTTTAATCGCTTTCAAACCTACTCTCTAAGGGGTTTTTCGGGGTGCTGAACACGAATCTGAAGTCCTTTTTTCGATAAAACGCTTCCTTCATGGTTATTTTCGCGTTTTTTCATCAAAATTGCTCAAAAATAAACTCTGTTTAATCGCTTTCAAACCTACTCTCTAAGGGGTTTTTCGGGGTGCTGAACACGAATCTGAAGTCCTTTTTTCGATAAAACGCTTCCTTCATGGTTATTTTCGCGTTTTTTCATCAAAATTGCTCAAAAATAAACTCTGTTTAATCGCTTTCAAACCTACTCTCTAAGGGGTTTTTCGGGGTGCTGAACACGAATCTGAAGTCCTTTTTTCGATAAAACGCTTCCTTCATGGTTATTTTCGCGTTTTTTCATCAAAATTGCTCAAAAATAAACTCTGTTTAATCGCTTTCAAACCTACTCTCTAAGGGGTTTTTCGGGGTGCTGAACACGAATCTGAAGTCCTTTTTTCGATAAAACGCTTCCTTCATGGTTATTTTCGCGTTTTTTCATCAAAATTGCTCAAAAATAAACTCTGTTTAATCGCTTTCAAACCTACTCTCTAAGGGGTTTTTCGGGGTGCTGAACACGAATCTGAAGTCCTTTTTTCGATAAAACGCTTCCTTCATGGTTATTTTCGCGTTTTTTCATCAAAATTGCTCAAAAATAAACTCTGTTTAATCGCTTTCAAACCTACTCTCTAAGGGGTTTTTCGGGGTGCTGAACACGAATCTGAAGTCCTTTTTTCGATAAAACGCTTCCTTCATGGTTATTTTCGCGTTTTTTCATCAAAATTGCTCAAAAATAAACTCTGTTTAATCGCTTTCAAACCTACTCTCTAAGGGGTTTTTCGGGGTGCTGAACACGAATCTGAAGTCCTTTTTTCGATAAAACGCTTCCTTCATGGTTATTTTCGCGTTTTTTCATCAAAATTGCTCAAAAATAAACTCTGTTTAATCGCTTTCAAACCTACTCTCTAAGGGGTTTTTCGGGGTGCTGAACACGAATCTGAAGTCCTTTTTTCGATAAAACGCTTCCTTCATGGTTATTTTCGCGTTTTTTCATCAAAATTGCTCAAAAATAAACTCTGTTTAATCGCTTTCAAACCTACTCTCTAAGGGGTTTTTCGGGGTGCTGAACACGAATCTGAAGTCCTTTTTTCGATAAAACGCTTCCTTCATGGTTATTTTCGCGTTTTTTCATCAAAATTGCTCAAAAATAAACTCTGTTTAATCGCTTTCAAACCTACTCTCTAAGGGGTTTTTCGGGGTGCTGAACACGAATCTGAAGTCCTTTTTTCGATAAAACGCTTCCTTCATGGTTATTTTCGCGTTTTTTCATCAAAATTGCTCAAAAATAAACTCTGTTTAATCGCTTTCAAACCTACTCTCTAAGGGGTTTTTCGGGGTGCTGAACACGAATCTGAAGTCCTTTTTTCGATAAAACGCTTCCTTCATGGTTATTTTCGCGTTTTTTCATCAAAATTGCTCAAAAATAAACTCTGTTTAATCGCTTTCAAACCTACTCTCTAAGGGGTTTTTCGGGGTGCTGAACACGAATCTGAAGTCCTTTTTTCGATAAAACGCTTCCTTCATGGTTATTTTCGCGTTTTTTCATCAAAATTGCTCAAAAATAAACTCTGTTTAATCGCTTTCAAACCTACTCTCTAAGGGGTTTTTCGGGGTGCTGAACACGAATCTGAAGTCCTTTTTCGATAAAACGCTTCCTTCATGGTTATTTTCGCGTTTTTTCATCAAAATTGCTCAAAAATAAACTCTGTTTAATCGCTTTCAAACCTACTCTCTAAGGGGTTTTTCGGGGTGCTGAACACGAATCTGAAGTCCTTTTTTCGATAAAACGCTTCCTTCATGGTTATTTTCGCGTTTTTTCATCAAAATTGCTCAAAAATAAACTCTGTTTAATCGCTTTCAAACCTACTCTCTAAGGGGTTTTTCGGGGTGCTGAACACGAATCTGAAGTCCTTTTTTCGATAAAACGCTTCCTTCATGGTTATTTTCGCGTTTTTTCATCAAAATTGCTCAAAAATAAACTCTGTTTAATCGCTTTCAAACCTACTCTCTAAGGGGTTTTTCGGGGTGCTGAACACGAATCTGAAGTCCTTTTTTCGATAAAACGCTTCCTTCATGGTTATTTTCGCGTTTTTTCATCAAAATTGCTCAAAAATAAACTCTGTTTAATCGCTTTCAAACCTACTCTCTAAGGGGTTTTTCGGGGTGCTGAACACGAATCTGAAGTCCTTTTTTCGATAAAACGCTTCCTTCATGGTTATTTTCGCGTTTTTTCATCAAAATTGCTCAAAAATAAACTCTGTTTAATCGCTTTCAAACCTACTCTCTAAGGGGTTTTTCGGGGTGCTGAACACGAATCTGAAGTCCTTTTTTCGATAAAACGCTTCCTTCATGGTTATTTTCGCGTTTTTTCATCAAAATTGCTCAAAAATAAACTCTGTTTAATCGCTTTCAAACCTACTCTCTAAGGGGTTTTTCGGGGTGCTGAACACGAATCTGAAGTCCTTTTTTCGATAAAACGCTTCCTTCATGGTTATTTTCGCGTTTTTTCATCAAAATTGCTCAAAAATAAACTCTGTTTAATCGCTTTCAAACCTACTCTCTAAGGGGTTTTTCGGGGTGCTGAACACGAATCTGAAGTCCTTTTTTCGATAAAACGCTTCCTTCATGGTTATTTTCGCGTTTTTTCATCAAAATTGCTCAAAAATAAACTCTGTTTAATCGCTTTCAAACCTACTCTCTAAGGGGTTTTTCGGGGTGCTGAACACGAATCTGAAGTCCTTTTTTCGATAAAACGCTTCCTTCATGGTTATTTTCGCGTTTTTTCATCAAAATTGCTCAAAAATAAACTCTGTTTAATCGCTTTCAAACCTACTCTCTAAGGGGTTTTTCGGGGTGCTGAACACGAATCTGAAGTCCTTTTTTCGATAAAACGCTTCCTTCATGGTTATTTTCGCGTTTTTTCATCAAAATTGCTCAAAAATAAACTCTGTTTAATCGCTTTCAAACCTACTCTCTAAGGGGTTTTTCGGGGTGCTGAACACGAATCTGAAGTCCTTTTTTCGATAAAACGCTTCCTTCATGGTTATTTTCGCGTTTTTTCATCAAAATTGCTCAAAAATAAACTCTGTTTAATCGCTTTCAAACCTACTCTCTAAGGGGTTTTTCGGGGTGCTGAACACGAATCTGAAGTCCTTTTTTCGATAAAACGCTTCCTTCATGGTTATTTTCGCGTTTTTTCATCAAAATTGCTCAAAAATAAACTCTGTTTAATCGCTTTCAAACCTACTCTCTAAGGGGTTTTTCGGGGTGCTGAACACGAATCTGAAGTCCTTTTTTCGATAAAACGCTTCCTTCATGGTTATTTTCGCGTTTTTTCATCAAAATTGCTCAAAAATAAACTCTGTTTAATCGCTTTCAAACCTACTCTCTAAGGGGTTTTTCGGGGTGCTGAACACGAATCTGAAGTCCTTTTTTCGATAAAACGCTTCCTTCATGGTTATTTTCGCGTTTTTTCATCAAAATTGCTCAAAAATAAACTCTGTTTAATCGCTTTCAAACCTACTCTCTAAGGGGTTTTTCGGGGTGCTGAACACGAATCTGAAGTCCTTTTTTCGATAAAACGCTTCCTTCATGGTTATTTTCGCGTTTTTTCATCAAAATTGCTCAAAAATAAACTCTGTTTAATCGCTTTCAAACCTACTCTCTAAGGGGTTTTTCGGGGTGCTGAACACGAATCTGAAGTCCTTTTTTCGATAAAACGCTTCCTTCATGGTTATTTTCGCGTTTTTTCATCAAAATTGCTCAAAAATAAACTCTGTTTAATCGCTTTCAAACCTACTCTCTAAGGGGTTTTTCGGGGTGCTGAACACGAATCTGAAGTCCTTTTTTCGATAAAACGCTTCCTTCATGGTTATTTTCGCGTTTTTTCATCAAAATTGCTCAAAAATAAACTCTGTTTAATCGCTTTCAAACCTACTCTCTAAGGGGTTTTTCGGGGTGCTGAACACGAATCTGAAGTCCTTTTTTCGATAAAACGCTTCCTTCATGGTTATTTTCGCGTTTTTTCATCAAAATTGCTCAAAAATAAACTCTGTTTAATCGCTTTCAAACCTACTCTCTAAGGGGTTTTTCGGGGTGCTGAACACGAATCTGAAGTCCTTTTTTCGATAAAACGCTTCCTTCATGGTTATTTTCGCGTTTTTTCATCAAAATTGCTCAAAAATAAACTCTGTTTAATCGCTTTCAAACCTACTCTCTAAGGGGTTTTTCGGGGTGCTGAACACGAATCTGAAGTCCTTTTTTCGATAAAACGCTTCCTTCATGGTTATTTTCGCGTTTTTTCATCAAAATTGCTCAAAAATAAACTCTGTTTAATCGCTTTCAAACCTACTCTCTAAGGGGTTTTTCGGGGTGCTGAACACGAATCTGAAGTCCTTTTTTCGATAAAACGCTTCCTTCATGGTTATTTTCGCGTTTTTTCATCAAAATTGCTCAAAAATAAACTCTGTTTAATCGCTTTCAAACCTACTCTCTAAGGGGTTTTTCGGGGTGCTGAACACGAATCTGAAGTCCTTTTTCGATAAAACGCTTCCTTCATGGTTATTTTCGCGTTTTTTCATCAAAATTGCTCAAAAATAAACTCTGTTTAATCGCTTTCAAACCTACTCTCTAAGGGGTTTTTCGGGGTGCTGAACACGAATCTGAAGTCCTTTTTTCGATAAAACGCTTCCTTCATGGTTATTTTCGCGTTTTTTCATCAAAATTGCTCAAAAATAAACTCTGTTTAATCGCTTTCAAACCTACTCTCTAAGGGGTTTTTCGGGGTGCTGAACACGAATCTGAAGTCCTTTTTTCGATAAAACGCTTCCTTCATGGTTATTTTCGCGTTTTTTCATCAAAATTGCTCAAAAATAAACTCTGTTTAATCGCTTTCAAACCTACTCTCTAAGGGGTTTTTCGGGGTGCTGAACACGAATCTGAAGTCCTTTTTTCGATAAAACGCTTCCTTCATGGTTATTTTCGCGTTTTTTCATCAAAATTGCTCAAAAATAAACTCTGTTTAATCGCTTTCAAACCTACTCTAAGGGGTTTTTCGGGGTGCTGAACACGAATCTGAAGTCCTTTTTTCGATAAAACGCTTCCTTCATGGTTATTTTCGCGTTTTTTCATCAAAATTGCTCAAAAATAAACTCTGTTTAATCGCTTTCAAACCTACTCTCTAAGGGGTTTTTCGGGGTGCTGAACACGAATCTGAAGTCCTTTTTTCGATAAAACGCTTCCTTCATGGTTATTTTCGCGTTTTTTCATCAAAATTGCTCAAAAATAAACTCTGTTTAATCGCTTTCAAACCTACTCTCTAAGGGGTTTTTCGGGGTGCTGAACACGAATCTGAAGTCCTTTTTTCGATAAAACGCTTCCTTCATGGTTATTTTCGCGTTTTTTCATCAAAATTGCTCAAAAATAAACTCTGTTTAATCGCTTTCAAACCTACTCTCTAAGGGGTTTTTCGGGGTGCTGAACACGAATCTGAAGTCCTTTTTTCGATAAAACGCTTCCTTCATGGTTATTTTCGCGTTTTTTCATCAAAATTGCTCAAAAATAAACTCTGTTTAATCGCTTTCAAACCTACTCTCTAAGGGGTTTTTCGGGGTGCTGAACACGAATCTGAAGTCCTTTTTTCGATAAAACGCTTCCTTCATGGTTATTTTCGCGTTTTTTCATCAAAATTGCTCAAAAATAAACTCTGTTTAATCGCTTTCAAACCTACTCTCTAAGGGGTTTTTCGGGGTGCTGAACACGAATCTGAAGTCCTTTTTTCGATAAAACGCTTCCTTCATGGTTATTTTCGCGTTTTTTCATCAAAATTGCTCAAAAATAAACTCTGTTTAATCGCTTTCAAACCTACTCTCTAAGGGGTTTTTCGGGGTGCTGAACACGAATCTGAAGTCCTTTTTTCGATAAAACGCTTCCTTCATGGTTATTTTCGCGTTTTTTCATCAAAATTGCTCAAAAATAAACTCTGTTTAATCGCTTTCAAACCTACTCTCTAAGGGGTTTTTCGGGGTGCTGAACACGAATCTGAAGTCCTTTTTTCGATAAAACGCTTCCTTCATGGTTATTTTCGCGTTTTTTCATCAAAATTGCTCAAAAATAAACTCTGTTTAATCGCTTTCAAACCTACTCTCTAAGGGGTTTTTCGGGGTGCTGAACACGAATCTGAAGTCCTTTTTTCGATAAAACGCTTCCTTCATGGTTATTTTCGCGTTTTTTCATCAAAATTGCTCAAAAATAAACTCTGTTTAATCGCTTTCAAACCTACTCTCTAAGGGGTTTTTCGGGGTGCTGAACACGAATCTGAAGTCCTTTTTTCGATAAAACGCTTCCTTCATGGTTATTTTCGCGTTTTTTCATCAAAATTGCTCAAAAATAAACTCTGTTTAATCGCTTTCAAACCTACTCTCTAAGGGGTTTTTCGGGGTGCTGAACACGAATCTGAAGTCCTTTTTTCGATAAAACGCTTCCTTCATGGTTATTTTCGCGTTTTTTCATCAAAATTGCTCAAAAATAAACTCTGTTTAATCGCTTTCAAACCTACTCTCTAAGGGGTTTTTCGGGGTGCTGAACACGAATCTGAAGTCCTTTTTTCGATAAAACGCTTCCTTCATGGTTATTTTCGCGTTTTTTCATCAAAATTGCTCAAAAATAAACTCTGTTTAATCGCTTTCAAACCTACTCTCTAAGGGGTTTTTCGGGGTGCTGAACACGAATCTGAAGTCCTTTTTTCGATAAAACGCTTCCTTCATGGTTATTTTCGCGTTTTTTCATCAAAATTGCTCAAAAATAAACTCTGTTTAATCGCTTTCAAACCTACTCTCTAAGGGGTTTTTCGGGGTGCTGAACACGAATCTGAAGTCCTTTTTTCGATAAAACGCTTCCTTCATGGTTATTTTCGCGTTTTTTCATCAAAATTGCTCAAAAATAAACTCTGTTTAATCGCTTTCAAACCTACTCTCTAAGGGGTTTTTCGGGGTGCTGAACACGAATCTGAAGTCCTTTTTTCGATAAAACGCTTCCTTCATGGTTATTTTCGCGTTTTTTCATCAAAATTGCTCAAAAATAAACTCTGTTTAATCGCTTTCAAACCTACTCTCTAAGGGGTTTTTCGGGGTGCTGAACACGAATCTGAAGTCCTTTTTTCGATAAAACGCTTCCTTCATGGTTATTTTCGCGTTTTTTCATCAAAATTGCTCAAAAATAAACTCTGTTTAATCGCTTTCAAACCTACTCTCTAAGGGGTTTTTCGGGGTGCTGAACACGAATCTGAAGTCCTTTTTTCGATAAAACGCTTCCTTCATGGTTATTTTCGCGTTTTTTCATCAAAATTGCTCAAAAATAAACTCTGTTTAATCGCTTTCAAACCTACTCTCTAAGGGGTTTTTCGGGGTGCTGAACACGAATCTGAAGTCCTTTTTTCGATAAAACGCTTCCTTCATGGTTATTTTCGTTTTTTTTTTCATCAAAATTGCTCAAAAATAAACTCTGTTTAATCGCTTTCAAACCTACTCTCTAAGGGGTTTTTCGGGGTGCTGAACACGAATCTGAAGTCCTTTTTTCGATAAAACGCTTCCTTCATGGTTATTTTCGCGTTTTTTCATCAAAATTGCTCAAAAATAAACTCTGTTTAATCGCTTTCAAACCTACTCTCTAAGGGGTTTTTCGGGGTGCTGAACACGAATCTGAAGTCCTTTTTTCGATAAAACGCTTCCTTCATGGTTATTTTCGCGTTTTTTCATCAAAATTGCTCAAAAATAAACTCTGTTTAATCGCTTTCAAACCTACTCTCTAAGGGGTTTTTCGGGGTGCTGAACACGAATCTGAAGTCCTTTTTTCGATAAAACGCTTCCTTCATGGTTATTTTCGCGTTTTTTCATCAAAATTGCTCAAAAATAAACTCTGTTTAATCGCTTTCAAACCTACTCTCTAAGGGGTTTTTCGGGGTGCTGAACACGAATCTGAAGTCCTTTTTTCGATAAAACGCTTCCTTCATGGTTATTTTCGCGTTTTTTCATCAAAATTGCTCAAAAATAAACTCTGTTTAATCGCTTTCAAACCTACTCTCTAAGGGGTTTTTCGGGGTGCTGAACACGAATCTGAAGTCCTTTTTTCGATAAAACGCTTCCTTCATGGTTATTTTCGCGTTTTTTCATCAAAATTGCTCAAAAATAAACTCTGTTTAATCGCTTTCAAACCTACTCTCTAAGGGGTTTTTCGGGGTGCTGAACACGAATCTGAAGTCCTTTTTTCGATAAAACGCTTCCTTCATGGTTATTTTCGCGTTTTTTCATCAAAATTGCTCAAAAATAAACTCTGTTTAATCGCTTTCAAACCTACTCTCTAAGGGGTTTTTCGGGGTGCTGAACACGAATCTGAAGTCCTTTTTTCGATAAAACGCTTCCTTCATGGTTATTTTCGCGTTTTTTCATCAAAATTGCTCAAAAATAAACTCTGTTTAATCGCTTTCAAACCTACTCTCTAAGGGGTTTTTCGGGGTGCTGAACACGAATCTGAAGTCCTTTTTTCGATAAAACGCTTCCTTCATGGTTATTTTCGCGTTTTTTCATCAAAATTGCTCAAAAATAAACTCTGTTTAATCGCTTTCAAACCTACTCTCTAAGGGGTTTTTCGGGGTGCTGAACACGAATCTGAAGTCCTTTTTTCGATAAAACGCTTCCTTCATGGTTATTTTCGCGTTTTTTCATCAAAATTGCTCAAAAATAAACTCTGTTTAATCGCTTTCAAACCTACTCTAAGGGGTTTTTCGGGGTGCTGAACACGAATCTGAAGTCCTTTTTTCGATAAAACGCTTCCTTCATGGTTATTTTCGCGTTTTTTCATCAAAATTGCTCAAAAATAAACTCTGTTTAATCGCTTTCAAACCTACTCTCTAAGGGGTTTTTCGGGGTGCTGAACACGAATCTGAAGTCCTTTTTTCGATAAAACGCTTCCTTCATGGTTATTTTCGCGTTTTTTCATCAAAATTGCTCAAAAAACACGAATCTGAGGTCCTTTTTTCGATAAAACGCTTCCTTCATGGTTATTTTCGCGTTTTTTCATCAAAATTGCTCAAAAATAAACTCTGTTTAATCGCTTTCAAACCTACTCTCTAAGGGTTTTTCGGGGTGCTGAACACGAATCTGAAGTCCTTTTTTCGATAAAACGCTTCCTTCATGGTTATTTTCGCGTTTTTTCGTCAAAATTGCTCAAAAATTAACTCTGTTTAATCGCTTTCAAACCTACTCTCTAAGGGGTTTTCGGGGTGCTGAACACGAATCTGAAGTCCTTTTTTCGATAAAACGCTTCCTTCATGGTTATTTTCGCGTTTTTTCATCAAAATTGCTCAAAAATTAACTCTGTTTAATCGCTTTCAAACCTACTCTCTAAGGGGTTTTCGGGGTGCTGAACACGAATCTGAAGTCCTTTTTTCGATAAAACGCTTCCTTCATGGTTATTTTCGCGTTTTTTCATCAAAATTGCTCAAAAATTAACTCTGTTTAATCGCTTTCAAACCTACTCTCTAAGGGTTTTTCGGGGTGCTGAACACGAATCTGAAGTCCTTTTTTCGATAAGGTTTTTCGGGGTGGTGAACACGAATCTGAAGTCCTTTTTCGATAAAACGCTTCCTTCATGGTTATTTTCGCGTTTTTTCATCAAAATTGCTCAAAAATAAACTCTGTTTAATCGCTTTCAAACCTACTCTCTAAGGGGTTTTTCGGGGTGCTGAACACGAATCTGAAGTCCTTTTTTCGATAAAACGCTTCCTTCATGGTTATTTTCGCGTTTTTTCATCAAAATTGCTCAAAAATAAACTCTGTTTAATCGCTTTCAAACCTACTCTCTAAGGGGTTTTTCGGGGTGCTGAACACGAATCTGAAGTCCTTTTTTCGATAAAACGCTTCCTTCATGGTTATTTTCGCGTTTTTTCATCAAAATTGCTCAAAAATAAACTCTGTTTAATCGCTTTCAAACCTACTCTCTAAGGGGTTTTTCGGGGTGCTGAACACGAATCTGAAGTCCTTTTTTCGATAAAACGCTTCCTTCATGGTTATTTTCGCGTTTTTTCATCAAAATTGCTCAAAAATAAACTCTGTTTAATCGCTTTCAAACCTACTCTCTAAGGGGTTTTCGGGGTGCTGAACACGAATCTGAAGTCCTTTTTTCGATAAAACGCTTCCTTCATGGTTATTTTCGCGTTTTTTCATCAAAATTGCTCAAAAATAAACTCTGTTTAATCGCTTTCAAACCTACTCTCTAAGGGGTTTTTCGGGGTGCTGAACACGAATCTGAAGTCCTTTTTTCGATAAAACGCTTCCTTCATGGTTATTTTTCGCGTTTTTTCATCAAAATTGCTCAAAAATAAACTCTGTTTAATCGCTTTCAAACCTACTCTCTAAGGGGTTTTCGGGGTGCTGAACACGAATCTGAAGTCCTTTTTTCGATAAAACGCTTCCTTCATGGTTATTTTCGCGTTTTTTCATCAAAATTGCTCAAAAATAAACTCTGTTTAATCGCTTTCAAACCTACTCTCTAAGGGGTTTTTCGGGGTGCTGAACACGAATCTGAAGTCCTTTTTTCGATAAAACGCTTCCTTCATGGTTATTTTCGCGTTTTTTCATCAAAATTGCTCAAAAATTAACTCTGTTTAATCGCTTTCAAACCTACTCTCTAAGGGGTTTTTCGGGGTGCTGAACACGAATCTGAAGTCCTTTTTTCGATAAAACGCTTCCTTCATGGTTATTTTCGCGTTTTTTCATCAAAATTGCTCAAAAATAAACTCTGTTTAATCGCTTTCAAACCTACTCTCTAAGGGGTTTTTCGGGGTGCTGAACACGAATCTGAAGTCCTTTTTTCGATAAAACGCTTCCTTCATGGTTATTTTCGCGTTTTTTCATCAAAATTGCTCAAAAATAAACTCTGTTTAATCGCTTTCAAACCTACTCTCTAAGGGGTTTTTCGGGGTGCTGAACACGAATCTGAAGTCCTTTTTTCGATAAAACGCTTCCTTCATGGTTATTTTCGCGTTTTTTCATCAAAATTGCTCAAAAATAAACTCTGTTTAATCGCTTTCAAACCTACTCTCTAAGGGGTTTTCGGGGTGCTGAACACGAATCTGAAGTCCTTTTTTCGATAAAACGCTTCCTTCATGGTTATTTTCGCGTTTTTTCATCAAAATTGCTCAAAAATAAACTCTGTTTAATCGCTTTCAAACCTACTCTCTAAGGGGTTTTTCGGGGTGCTGAACACGAATCTGAAGTCCTTTTTTCGATAAAACGCTTCCTTCATGGTTATTTTCGCGTTTTTTCATCAAAATTGCTCAAAAATTAACTCTGTTTAATCGCTTTCAAACCTACTCTCTAAGGGGTTTTCGGGGTGCTGAACACGAATCTGAAGTCCTTTTTTCGATAAAACGCTTCCTTCATGGTTATTTTCGCGTTTTTTCATCAAAATTGCTCAAAAATAAACTCTGTTTAATCGCTTTCAAACCTACTCTCTAAGGGGTTTTTCGGGGTGCTGAACACGAATCTGAAGTCCTTTTTTCGATAAAACGCTTCCTTCATGGTTATTTTCGCGTTTTTTCATCAAAATTGCTCAAAAATAAACTCTGTTTAATCGCTTTCAAACCTACTCTCTAAGGGGTTTTTCGGGGTGCTGAACACGAATCTGAAGTCCTTTTTTCGATAAAACGCTTCCTTCATGGTTATTTTCGCGTTTTTTCATCAAAATTGCTCAAAAATTAACTCTGTTTAATCGCTTTCAAACCTACTCTCTAAGGGGTTTTTCGGGGTGCTGAACACGAATCTGAAGTCCTTTTTTCGATAAAACGCTTCCTTCATGGTTATTTTCGCGTTTTTTCATCAAAATTGCTCAAAAATAAACTCTGTTTAATCGCTTTCAAACCTACTCTCTAAGGGGTTTTTCGGGGTGCTGAACACGAATCTGAAGTCCTTTTTTCGATAAAACGCTTCCTTCATGGTTATTTTCGCGTTTTTTCATCAAAATTGCTCAAAAATTAAACTCTGTTTAATCGCTTTCAAACCTACTCTCTAAGGGGTTTTTCGGGGTGCTGAACACGAATCTGAAGTCCTTTTTTCGATAAAACGCTTCCTTCATGGTTATTTTCGCGTTTTTTCATCAAAATTGCTCAAAAATTAACTCTGTTTAATCGCTTTCAAACCTACTCTCTAAGGGGTTTTTCGGGGTGCTGAACACGAATCTGAAGTCCTTTTTTCGATAAAACGCTTCCTTCATGGTTATTTTCGCGTTTTTTCATCAAAATTGCTCAAAAATAAACTCTGTTTAATCGCTTTCAAACCTACTCTCTAAGGGGTTTTCGGGGTGCTGAACACGAATCTGAAGTCCTTTTTTCGATAAAACGCTTCCTTCATGGTTATTTTCGCGTTTTTTCATCAAAATTGCTCAAAAATTAACTCTGTTTAATCGCTTTCAAACCTACTCTCTAAGGGGTTTTTCGGGGTGCTGAACACGAATCTGAAGTCCTTTTTTCGATAAAACGCTTCCTTCATGGTTATTTTCGCGTTTTTTCATCAAAATTGCTCAAAAATAAACTCTGTTTAATCGCTTTCAAACCTACTCTCTAAGGGGTTTTTCGGGGTGCTGAACACGAATCTGAAGTCCTTTTTTCGATAAAACGCTTCCTTCATGGTTATTTTCGCGTTTTTTCATCAAAATTGCTCAAAAATTAACTCTGTTTAATCGCTTTCAAACCTACTCTCTAAGGGGTTTTTCGGGGTGCTGAACACGAATCTGAAGTCCTTTTTTCGATAAAACGCTTCCTTCATGGTTATTTTCGCGTTTTTTCATCAAAATTGCTCAAAAATTAACTCTGTTTAATCGCTTTCAAACCTACTCTCTAAGGGGTTTTCGGGGTGCTGAACACGAATCTGAAGTCCTTTTTTCGATAAAACGCTTCCTTCATGGTTATTTTCGCGTTTTTTCATCAAAATTGCTCAAAAATAAACTCTGTTTAATCGCTTTCAAACCTACTCTCTAAGGGGTTTTTCGGGGTGCTGAACACGAATCTGAGGTCCTTTTTTCGATAAAACGCTTCCTTCATGGTTATTTTCGCGTTTTTTCATCAAAATTGCTCAAAAATAAACTCTGTTTAATCGCTTTCAAACCTACTCTCTAAGGGGTTTTTCGGGGTGCTGAACACGAATCTGAAGTCCTTTTTTCGATAAAACGCTTCCTTCATGGTTATTTTCGCGTTTTTTCATCAAAATTGCTCAAAAATTAACTCTGTTTAATCGCTTTCAAACCTACTCTCTAAGGGGTTTTTCGGGGTGCTGAACACGAATCTGAAGTCCTTTTTTCGATAAAACGCTTCCTTCATGGTTATTTTCGCGTTTTTTCATCAAAATTGCTCAAAAATTAACTCTGTTTAATCGCTTTCAAACCTACTCTCTAAGGGGTTTTTCGGGGTGCTGAACACGAATCTGAAGTCCTTTTTTCGATAAAACGCTTCCTTCATGGTTATTTTCGCGTTTTTTCATCAAAATTGCTCAAAAATAAACTCTGTTTAATCGCTTTCAAACCTACTCTCTAAGGGGTTTTTCGGGGTGCTGAACACGAATCTGAAGTCCTTTTTTCGATAAAACGCTTCCTTCATGGTTATTTTCGCGTTTTTTCATCAAAATTGCTCAAAAATAAACTCTGTTTAATCGCTTTCAAACCTACTCTCTAAGGGGTTTTCGGGGTGCTGAACACGAATCTGAAGTCCTTTTTTCGATAAAACGCTTCCTTCATGGTTATTTTCGCGTTTTTTCATCAAAATTGCTCAAAAATAAACTCTGTTTAATCGCTTTCAAACCTACTCTCTAAGGGGTTTTTCGGGGTGCTGAACACGAATCTGAAGTCCTTTTTTCGATAAAACGCTTCCTTCATGGTTATTTTCGCGTTTTTTCATCAAAATTGCTCAAAAATAAACTCTGTTTAATCGCTTTCAAACCTACTCTCTAAGGGGTTTTTTTTCAAACCTACTCGCTAAGGGGTTTTTCGGGGTGCTGAACACGAATCTGAAGTCCTTTTTTCGATAAAACGCTTCCTTCATGGTTATTTTCGCGTTTTTTCATCAAAATTGCTCAAAAATAAACTCTGTTTAATCGCTTTCAAACCTACTCTCTAAGGGGTTTTTCGGGGTGCTGAACACGAATCTGAAGTCCTTTTTTCGATAAAACGCTTCCTTCATGGTTATTTTCGCGTTTTTTCATCAAAATTGCTCAAAAATAAACTCTGTTTAATCGCTTTCAAACCTACTCTCTAAGGGGTTTTTCGGGGTGCTGAACACGAATCTGAAGTCCTTTTTTCGATAAAACGCTTCCTTCATGGTTATTTTCGCGTTTTTTCATCAAAATTGCTCAAAAATAAACTCTGTTTAATCGCTTTCAAACCTACTCTCTAAGGGGTTTTTCGGGGTGCTGAACACGAATCTGAAGTCCTTTTTTCGATAAAACGCTTCCTTCATGGTTATTTTCGCGTTTTTTCATCAAAATTGCTCAAAAATAAACTCTGTTTAATCGCTTTCAAACCTACTCTCTAAGGGGTTTTTCGGGGTGCTGAACACGAATCTGAAGTCCTTTTTTCGATAAAACGCTTCCTTCATGGTTATTTTCGCGTTTTTTCATCAAAATTGCTCAAAAATAAACTCTGTTTAATCGCTTTCAAACCTACTCTCTAAGGGGTTTTTCGGGGTGCTGAACACGAATCTGAAGTCCTTTTTTCGATAAAACGCTTCCTTCATGGTTATTTTCGCGTTTTTTCATCAAAATTGCTCAAAAATAAACTCTGTTTAATCGCTTTCAAACCTACTCTCTAAGGGGTTTTTCGGGGTGCTGAACACGAATCTGAAGTCCTTTTTTCGATAAAACGCTTCCTTCATGGTTATTTTCGCGTTTTTTCATCAAAATTGCTCAAAAATAAACTCTGTTTAATCGCTTTCAAACCTACTCTCTAAGGGGTTTTTCGGGGTGCTGAACACGAATCTGAAGTCCTTTTTTCGATAAAACGCTTCCTTCATGGTTATTTTCGCGTTTTTTCATCAAAATTGCTCAAAAATAAACTCTGTTTAATCGCTTTCAAACCTACTCTCTAAGGGGTTTTTCGGGGTGCTGAACACGAATCTGAAGTCCTTTTTTCGATAAAACGCTTCCTTCATGGTTATTTTCGCGTTTTTTCATCAAAATTGCTCAAAAATAAACTCTGTTTAATCGCTTTCAAACCTACTCTCTAAGGGGTTTTTCGGGGTGCTGAACACGAATCTGAAGTCCTTTTTTCGATAAAACGCTTCCTTCATGGTTATTTTCGCGTTTTTTCATCAAAATTGCTCAAAAATAAACTCTGTTTAATCGCTTTCAAACCTACTCTCTAAGGGGTTTTTCGGGGTGCTGAACACGAATCTGAAGTCCTTTTTTCGATAAAACGCTTCCTTCATGGTTATTTTCGCGTTTTTTCATCAAAATTGCTCAAAAATAAACTCTGTTTAATCGCTTTCAAACCTACTCTCTAAGGGGTTTTTCGGGGTGCTGAACACGAATCTGAAGTCCTTTTTTCGATAAAACGCTTCCTTCATGGTTATTTTCGCGTTTTTTCATCAAAATTGCTCAAAAATAAACTCTGTTTAATCGCTTTCAAACCTACTCTCTAAGGGGTTTTTCGGGGTGCTGAACACGAATCTGAAGTCCTTTTTTCGATAAAACGCTTCCTTCATGGTTATTTTCGCGTTTTTTCATCAAAATTGCTCAAAAATAAACTCTGTTTAATCGCTTTCAAACCTACTCTCTAAGGGGTTTTTCGGGGTGCTGAACACGAATCTGAAGTCCTTTTTTCGATAAAACGCTTCCTTCATGGTTATTTTCGCGTTTTTTCATCAAAATTGCTCAAAAATAAACTCTGTTTAATCGCTTTCAAACCTACTCTCTAAGGGGTTTTTCGGGGTGCTGAACACGAATCTGAAGTCCTTTTTTCGATAAAACGCTTCCTTCATGGTTATTTTCGCGTTTTTTCATCAAAATTGCTCAAAAATAAACTCTGTTTAATCGCTTTCAAACCTACTCTCTAAGGGGTTTTTCGGGGTGCTGAACACGAATCTGAAGTCCTTTTTTCGATAAAACGCTTCCTTCATGGTTATTTTCGCGTTTTTTCATCAAAATTGCTCAAAAATAAACTCTGTTTAATCGCTTTCAAACCTACTCTCTAAGGGGTTTTTCGGGGTGCTGAACACGAATCTGAAGTCCTTTTTTCGATAAAACGCTTCCTTCATGGTTATTTTCGCGTTTTTTCATCAAAATTGCTCAAAAATAAACTCTGTTTAATCGCTTTCAAACCTACTCTCTAAGGGGTTTTTCGGGGTGCTGAACACGAATCTGAAGTCCTTTTTTCGATAAAACGCTTCCTTCATGGTTATTTTCGCGTTTTTTCATCAAAATTGCTCAAAAATAAACTCTGTTTAATCGCTTTCAAACCTACTCTCTAAGGGGTTTTTCGGGGTGCTGAACACGAATCTGAAGTCCTTTTTTCGATAAAACGCTTCCTTCATGGTTATTTTCGCGTTTTTTCATCAAAATTGCTCAAAAATAAACTCTGTTTAATCGCTTTCAAACCTACTCTCTAAGGGGTTTTTCGGGGTGCTGAACACGAATCTGAAGTCCTTTTTTCGATAAAACGCTTCCTTCATGGTTATTTTCGCGTTTTTTCATCAAAATTGCTCAAAAATAAACTCTGTTTAATCGCTTTCAAACCTACTCTCTAAGGGGTTTTTCGGGGTGCTGAACACGAATCTGAAGTCCTTTTTTCGATAAAACGCTTCCTTCATGGTTATTTTCGCGTTTTTTCATCAAAATTGCTCAAAAATAAACTCTGTTTAACGCTTTTCAAACCTACTCTCTAAGGGGTTTTTCGGGGTGCTGAACACGAATCTGAAGTCCTTTTTTCGATAAAACGCTTCCTTCATGGTTATTTTCGCGTTTTTTCATCAAAATTGCTCAAAAATAAACTCTGTTTAATCGCTTTCAAACCTACTCTCTAAGGGGTTTTTCGGGGTGCTGAACACGAATCTGAAGTCCTTTTTTCGATAAAACGCTTCCTTCATGGTTATTTTCGCGTTTTTTCATCAAAATTGCTCAAAAATAAACTCTGTTTAATCGCTTTCAAACCTACTCTAAGGGGTTTTTCGGGGTGCTGAACACGAATCTGAAGTCCTTTTTTCGATAAAACGCTTCCTTCATGGTTATTTTCGCGTTTTTTCATCAAAATTGCTCAAAAATAAACTCTGTTTAATCGCTTTCAAACCTACTCTCTAAGGGGTTTTTCGGGGTGCTGAACACGAATCTCTGAAGTCCTTTTTTCGATAAAACGCTTCCTTCATGGTTATTTTCGCGTTTTTTCATCAAAATTGCTCAAAAATAAACTCTGTTTAATCGCTTTCAAACCTACTCTCTAAGGGGTTTTTCGGGGTGCTGAACACGAATCTGAAGTCCTTTTTTCGATAAAACGCTTCCTTCATGGTTATTTTCGCGTTTTTTCATCAAAATTGCTCAAAAATAAACTCTGTTTAATCGCTTTCAAACCTACTCTCTAAGGGGTTTTTCGGGGTGCTGAACACGAATCTGAAGTCCTTTTTTCGATAAAACGCTTCCTTCATGGTTATTTTCGCGTTTTTTCATCAAAATTGCTCAAAAATAAACTCTGTTTAATCGCTTTCAAACCTACTCTCTAAGGGGTTTTTCGGGGTGCTGAACACGAATCTGAAGTCCTTTTTTCGATAAAACGCTTCCTTCATGGTTATTTTCGCGTTTTTTCATCAAAATTGCTCAAAAATAAACTCTGTTTAATCGCTTTCAAACCTACTCTCTAAGGGGTTTTTCGGGGTGCTGAACACGAATCTGAAGTCCTTTTTTCGATAAAACGCTTCCTTCATGGTTATTTTCGCGTTTTTTCATCAAAATTGCTCAAAAATAAACTCTGTTTAATCGCTTTCAAACCTACTCTCTAAGGGGTTTTTCGGGGTGCTGAACACGAATCTGAAGTCCTTTTTTCGATAAAACGCTTCCTTCATGGTTATTTTCGCGTTTTTTCATCAAAATTGCTCAAAAATAAACTCTGTTTAATCGCTTTCAAACCTACTCTCTAAGGGGTTTTTCGGGGTGCTGAACACGAATCTGAAGTCCTTTTTTCGATAAAACGCTTCCTTCATGGTTATTTTCGCGTTTTTTCATCAAAATTGCTCAAAAATAAACTCTGTTTAATCGCTTTCAAACCTACTCTCTAAGGGGTTTTTCGGGGTGCTGAACACGAATCTGAAGTCCTTTTTTCGATAAAACGCTTCCTTCATGGTTATTTTCGCGTTTTTTCATCAAAATTGCTCAAAAATAAACTTGTTTAATCGCTTTCAAACCTACTCTCTAAGGGGTTTTTCGGGGTGCTGAACACGAATCTGAAGTCCTTTTTTCGATAAAACGCTTCCTTCATGGTTATTTTCGCGTTTTTTCATCAAAATTGCTCAAAAATAAACTCTGTTTAATCGCTTTCAAACCTACTCTCTAAGGGGTTTTTCGGGGTGCTGAACACGAATCTGAAGTCCTTTTTTCGATAAAACGCTTCCTTCATGGTTATTTTCGCGTTTTTTCATCAAAATTGCTCAAAAATAAACTCTGTTTAATCGCTTTCAAACCTACTCTCTAAGGGGTTTTCGGGGTGCTGAACACGAATCTGAAGTCCTTTTTTCGATAAAACGCTTCCTTCATGGTTATTTTCGCGTTTTTTCATCAAAATTGCTCAAAAATAAACTCTGTTTAATCGCTTTCAAACCTACTCTCTAAGGGGTTTTTCGGGGTGCTGAACACGAATCTGAAGTCCTTTTTTCGATAAAACGCTTCCTTCATGGTTATTTTCGCGTTTTTTCATCAAAATTGCTCAAAAATAAACTCTGTTTAATCGCTTTCAAACCTACTCTCTAAGGGGTTTTTCGGGGTGCTGAACACGAATCTGAAGTCCTTTTTTCGATAAAACGCTTCCTTCATGGTTATTTTCGCGTTTTTTCATCAAAATTGCTCAAAAATAAACTCTGTTTAATCGCTTTCAAACCTACTCTCTAAGGGGTTTTTCGGGGTGCTGAACACGAATCTGAAGTCCTTTTTTCGATAAAACGCTTCCTTCATGGTTATTTTCGCGTTTTTTCATCAAAATTGCTCAAAAATAAACTCTGTTTAATCGCTTTCAAACCTACTCTCTAAGGGGTTTTTCGGGGTGCTGAACACGAATCTGAAGTCCTTTTTTCGATAAAACGCTTCCTTCATGGTTATTTTCGCGTTTTTTCATCAAAATTGCTCAAAAATAAACTCTGTTTAATCGCTTTCAAACCTACTCTCTAAGGGGGGGTTTTTCGGGGTGCTGAACACGAATCTGAAGTCCTTTTTTCGATAAAACGCTTCCTTCATGGTTATTTTCGCGTTTTTTCATCAAAATTGCTCAAAAATAAACTCTGTTTAATCGCTTTCAAACCTACTCTCTAAGGGGTTTTTCGGGGTGCTGAACACGAATCTGAAGTCCTTTTTTCGATAAAACGCTTCCTTCATGGTTATTTTCGCGTTTTTTCATCAAAATTGCTCAAAAATAAACTCTGTTTAATCGCTTTCAAACCTACTCTCTAAGGGGTTTTTCGGGGTGCTGAACACGAATCTGAAGTCCTTTTTTCGATAAAACGCTTCCTTCATGGTTATTTTCGCGTTTTTTCATCAAAATTGCTCAAAAATAAACTCTGTTTAATCGCTTTCAAACCTACTCTCTAAGGGGTTTTTCGGGGTGCTGAACACGAATCTGAAGTCCTTTTTTCGATAAAACGCTTCCTTCATGGTTATTTTCGCGTTTTTTCATCAAATTTGCTCTCAAAAATAAACTCTGTTTAATCGCTTTCAAACCTACTCTCTAAGGGGTTTTTCGGGGTGCTGAACACGAATCTGAAGTCCTTTTTTCGATAAAACGCTTCCTTCATGGTTATTTTCGCGTTTTTTCATCAAAATTGCTCAAAAATAAACTCTGTTTAATCGCTTTCAAACCTACTCTCTAAGGGGTTTTTCGGGGTGCTGAACACGAATCTGAAGTCCTTTTTTCGATAAAACGCTTCCTTCATGGTTATTTTCGCGTTTTTTCATCAAAATTGCTCAAAAATAAACTCTGTTTAATCGCTTTCAAACCTACTCTCTAAGGGGTTTTTCGGGGTGCTGAACACGAATCTGAAGTCCTTTTTTCGATAAAACGCTTCCTTCATGGTTATTTTCGCGTTTTTTCATCAAAATTGCTCAAAAATAAACTCTGTTTAATCGCTTTCAAACCTACTCTCTAAGGGGTTTTTCGGGGTGCTGAACACGAATCTGAAGTCCTTTTTTCGATAAACGCTTCCTTCATGGTTATTTTCGCGTTTTTTCATCAAAATTGCTCAAAAATAAACTCTGTTTAATCGCTTTCAAACCTACTCTCTAAGGGGTTTTTCGGGGTGCTGAACACGAATCTGAAGTCCTTTTTTCGATAAAACGCTTCCTTCATGGTTATTTTCGCGTTTTTTCATCAAAATTGCTCAAAAATAAACTCTGTTTAATCGCTTTCAAACCTACTCTCTAAGGGGTTTTTCGGGGTGCTGAACACGAATCTGAAGTCCTTTTTTCGATAAAACGCTTCCTTCATGGTTATTTTCGCGTTTTTTCATCAAAATTGCTCAAAAATAAACTCTGTTTAATCGCTTTCAAACCTACTCTCTAAGGGGTTTTTCGGGGTGCTGAACACGAATCTGAAGTCCTTTTTTCGATAAAACGCTTCCTTCATGGTTATTTTCGCGTTTTTTCATCAAAATTGCTCAAAAATAAACTCTGTTTAATCGCTTTCAAACCTACTCTCTAGGGGTTTTTCGGGGTGCTGAACACGAATCTGAAGTCCTTTTTTCGATAAAACGCTTCCTTCATGGTTATTTTCGCGTTTTTTCATCAAAATTGCTCAAAAATAAACTCTGTTTAATCGCTTTCAAACCTACTCTCTAAGGGGTTTTTCGGGGTGCTGAACACGAATCTGAAGTCCTTTTTTCGATAAAACGCTTCCTTCATGGTTATTTTCGCGTTTTTTCATCAAAATTGCTCAAAAATAAACTCTGTTTAATCGCTTTCAAACCTACTCTCTAAGGGGTTTTTCGGGGTGCTGAACACGAATCTGAAGTCCTTTTTTCGATAAAACGCTTCCTTCATGGTTATTTTCGCGTTTTTTCATCAAAATTGCTCAAAAATAAACTCTGTTTAATCGCTTTCAAACCTACTCTCTAAGGGGTTTTTCGGGGTGCTGAACACGAATCTGAAGTCCTTTTTTCGATAAAACGCTTCCTTCATGGTTATTTTCGCGTTTTTTCATCAAAATTGCTCAAAAATAAACTCTGTTTAATCGCTTTCAAACCTACTCTCTAAGGGGTTTTTCGGGGTGCTGAACACGAATCTGAAGTCCTTTTTTCGATAAAACGCTTCCTTCATGGTTATTTTCGCGTTTTTTCATCAAAATTGCTCAAAAATAAACTCTGTTTAATCGCTTTCAAACCTACTCTCTAAGGGGTTTTTCGGGGTGCTGAACACGAATCTGAAGTCCTTTTTTCGATAAAACGCTTCCTTCATGGTTATTTTCGCGTTTTTTCATCAAAATTGCTCAAAAATAAACTCTGTTTAATCGCTTTCAAACCTACTCTCTAAGGGGTTTTTCGGGGTGCTGAACACGAATCTGAAGTCCTTTTTTCGATAAAACGCTTCCTTCATGGTTATTTTCGCGTTTTTTCATCAAAATTGCTCAAAAATAAACTCTGTTTAATCGCTTTCAAACCTACTCTCTAAGGGGTTTTTCGGGGTGCTGAACACGAATCTGAAGTCCTTTTTCGATAAAACGCTTTTTTCGATAAAACGCTTCCTTCATGGTTATTTTCGCGTTTTTTCATCAAAATTGCTCAAAAATAAACTCTGTTTAATCGCTTTCAAACCTACTCTCTAAGGGGTTTTTCGGGGTGCTGAACACGAATCTGAAGTCCTTTTTTCGATAAAACGCTTCCTTCATGGTTATTTTCGCGTTTTTTCATCAAAATTGCTCAAAAATAAACTCTGTTTAATCGCTTTCAAACCTACTCTCTAAGGGGTTTTTCGGGGTGCTGAACACGAATCTGAAGTCCTTTTTTCGATAAAACGCTTCCTTCATGGTTATTTTCGCGTTTTTTCATCAAAATTGCTCAAAAATAAACTCTGTTTAATCGCTTTCAAACCTACTCTCTAAGGGGTTTTTCGGGGTGCTGAACACGAATCTGAAGTCCTTTTTTCGATAAAACGCTTCCTTCATGGTTATTTTCGCGTTTTTTCATCAAAATTGCTCAAAAATAAACTCTGTTTAATCGCTTTCAAACCTACTCTCTAAGGGGTTTTTCGGGGTGCTGAACACGAATCTGAAGTCCTTTTTTCGATAAAACGCTTCCTTCATGGTTATTTTCGCGTTTTTTCATCAAAATTGCTCAAAAATAAACTCTGTTTAATCGCTTTCAAACCTACTCTCTAAGGGGTTTTTCGGGGTGCTGAACACGAATCTGAAGTCCTTTTTTCGATAAAACGCTTCCTTCATGGTTATTTTCGCGTTTTTTCATCAAAATTGCTCAAAAATAAACTCTGTTTAATCGCTTTCAAACCTACTCTCTAAGGGGTTTTTCGGGGTGCTGAACACGAATCTGAAGTCCTTTTTTCGATAAAACGCTTCCTTCATGGTTATTTTCGCGTTTTTTCATCAAAATTGCTCAAAAATAAACTCTGTTTAATCGCTTTCAAACCTACTCTCTAAGGGGTTTTTCGGGGTGCTGAACACGAATCTGAAGTCCTTTTTTCGATAAAACGCTTCCTTCATGGTTATTTTCGCGTTTTTTCATCAAAATTGCTCAAAAATAAACTCTGTTTAATCGCTTTCAAACCTACTCTCTAAGGGGTTTTTCGGGGTGCTGAACACGAATCTGAAGTCCTTTTTTCGATAAAACGCTTCCTTCATGGTTATTTTCGCGTTTTTTCATCAAAATTGCTCAAAAATAAACTCTGTTTAATCGCTTTCAAACCTACTCTCTAAGGGGTTTTTCGGGGTGCTGAACACGAATCTGAAGTCCTTTTTTCGATAAAACGCTTCCTTCATGGTTATTTTCGCGTTTTTTCATCAAAATTGCTCAAAAATAAACTCTGTTTAATCGCTTTCAAACCTACTCTCTAAGGGGTTTTTCGGGGTGCTGAACACGAATCTGAAGTCCTTTTTTCGATAAAACGCTTCCTTCATGGTTATTTTCGCGTTTTTTCATCAAAATTGCTCAAAAATAAACTCTGTTTAATCGCTTTCAAACCTACTCTCTAAGGGGTTTTTCGGGGTGCTGAACACGAATCTGAAGTCCTTTTTTCGATAAAACGCTTCCTTCATGGTTATTTTCGCGTTTTTTCATCAAAATTGCTCAAAAATAAACTCTGTTTAATCGCTTTCAAACCTACTCTCTAAGGGGTTTTTCGGGGTGCTGAACACGAATCTGAAGTCCTTTTTTCGATAAAACGCTTCCTTCATGGTTATTTTCGCGTTTTTTCATCAAAATTGCTCAAAAATAAACTCTGTTTAATCGCTTTCAAACCTACTCTCTAAGGGGTTTTTCGGGGTGCTGAACACGAATCTGAAGTCCTTTTTTCGATAAAACGCTTCCTTCATGGTTATTTTCGCGTTTTTTCATCAAAATTGCTCAAAAATAAACTCTGTTTAATCGCTTTCAAACCTACTCTCTAAGGGGTTTTTCGGGGTGCTGAACACGAATCTGAAGTCCTTTTTTCGATAAAACGCTTCCTTCATGGTTATTTTCGCGTTTTTTCATCAAAATTGCTCAAAAATAAACTCTGTTTAATCGCTTTCAAACCTACTCTTTAAGGGGTTTTTCGGGGTGCTGAACACGAATTTGAAGTCCTTTTTTCGATAAAACGCTTCCTTCATGGTTATTTTCGCGTTTTTTCATCAAAATTGCTCAAAAATAAACTCTGTTTAATCGCTTTCAAACCTACTCTCTAAGGGGTTTTTCGGGGTGCTGAACACGAATCTGAAGTCCTTTTTTCGATAAAACGCTTCCTTCATGGTTATTTTCGCGTTTTTTCATCAAAATTGCTCAAAAATAAACTCTGTTTAATCGCTTTCAAACCTACTCTCTAAGGGGTTTTTCGGGGTGCTGAACACGAATCTGAAGTCCTTTTTTCGATAAAACGCTTCCTTCATGGTTATTTTCGCGTTTTTTCATCAAAATTGCTCAAAAATAAACTCTGTTTAATCGCTTTCAAACCTACTCTCTAAGGGGTTTTTCGGGGTGCTGAACACGAATCTGAAGTCCTTTTTTCGATAAAACGCTTCCTTCATGGTTATTTTCGCGTTTTTTCATCAAATTGCTCAAAAATAAACTCTGTTTAATCGCTTTCAAACCTACTCTCTAAGGGGTTTTTCGGGGTGCTGAACACGAATCTGAAGTCCTTTTTTCGATAAAACGCTTCCTTCATGGTTATTTTCGCGTTTTTTCATCAAAATTGCTCAAAAATAAACTCTGTTTAATCGCTTTCAAACCTACTCTCTAAGGGGTTTTTCGGGGTGCTGAACACGAATCTGAAGTCCTTTTTTCGATAAAACGCTTCCTTCATGGTTATTTTCGCGTTTTTTCATCAAAATTGCTCAAAAATAAACTCTGTTTAATCGCTTTCAAACCTACTCTCTAAGGGGTTTTTCGGGGTGCTGAACACGAATCTGAAGTCCTTTTTTCGATAAAACGCTTCCTTCATGGTTATTTTCGCGTTTTTTCATCAAAATTGCTCAAAAATAAACTCTGTTTAATCGCTTTCAAACCTACTCTCTAAGGGGTTTTTCGGGGTGCTGAACACGAATCTGAAGTCCTTTTTTCGATAAAACGCTTCCTTCATGGTTATTTTCGCGTTTTTTCATCAAAATTGCTCAAAAATAAACTCTGTTTAATCGCTTTCAAACCTACTCTCTAAGGGGTTTTCGGGGTGCTGAACACGAATCTGAAGTCCTTTTTTCGATAAAACGCTTCCTTCATGGTTATTTTCGCGTTTTTTCATCAAAATTGCTCAAAAATAAACTCTGTTTAATCGCTTTCAAACCTACTCTCTAAGGGGTTTTTCGGGGTGCTGAACACGAATCTGAAGTCCTTTTTTCGATAAAACGCTTCCTTCATGGTTATTTTCGCGTTTTTTCATCAAAATTGCTCAAAAATAAACTCTGTTTAATCGCTTTCAAACCTACTCTCTAAGGGGTTTTTCGGGGTGCTGAACACGAATCTGAAGTCCTTTTTTCGATAAAACGCTTCCTTCATGGTTATTTTCGCGTTTTTTCATCAAAATTGCTCAAAAATAAACTCTGTTTAATCGCTTTCAAAACTCTCTAAGGGGTTTTTCGGGGTGCTGAACACGAATCTGAAGTCCTTTTTTCGATAAAACGCTTCCTTCATGGTTATTTTCGCGTTTTTTCATCAAAATTGCTCAAAAATAAACTCTGTTTAATCGCTTTCAAACCTACTCTCTAAGGGGTTTTTCGGGGTGCTGAACACGAATCTGAGGTCCTTTTTTCGATAAAACGCTTCCTTCATGGTTATTTTCGCGTTTTTTCATCAAAATTGCTCAAAAATAAACTCTGTTTAATCGCTTTCAAACCTACTCTTTAAGGGGTTTTTCGGGGTGCTGAACACGAATTTGAAGTCCTTTTTTCGATAAAACGCTTCCTTCATGGTTATTTTCGCGTTTTTTCATCAAAATTGCTCAAAAATAAACTCTGTTTAATCGCTTTCAAACCTACTCTCTAAGGGGTTTTTCGGGGTGCTGAACACGAATCTGAAGTCCTTTTTTCGATAAAACGCTTCCTTCATGGTTATTTTCGCGTTTTTTCATCAAAATTGCTCAAAAATAAACTCTGTTTAATCGCTTTCAAACCTACTCTCTAAGGGGTTTTTCGGGGTGCTGAACACGAATCTGAAGTCCTTTTTTCGATAAAACGCTTCCTTCATGGTTATTTTCGCGTTTTTTCATCAAAATTGCTCAAAAATAAACTCTGTTTAATCGCTTTCAAACCTACTCTTTAAGGGGTTTTTCGGGGTGCTGAACACGAATCTGAAGTCCTTTTTTCGATAAAACGCTTCCTTCATGGTTATTTTCGCGTTTTTTCATCAAAATTGCTCAAAAATAAACTCTGTTTAATCGCTTTCAAACCTACTCTCTAAGGGGTTTTTCGGGGTGCTGAACACGAATCTGAAGTCCTTTTTTCGATAAAACGCTTCCTTCATGGTTATTTTCGCGTTTTTTCATCAAAATTGCTCAAAAATAAACTCTGTTTAATCGCTTTCAAACCTACTCTCTAAGGGGTTTTTCGGGGTGCTGAACACGAATCTGAAGTCCTTTTTTCGATAAAACGCTTCCTTCATGGTTATTTTCGCGTTTTTTCATCAAAATTGCTCAAAAATAAACTCTGTTTAATCGCTTTCAAACCTACTCTTTAAGGGGTTTTTCGGGGTGCTGAACACGAATTTGAAGTCCTTTTTTCGATAAAACGCTTCCTTCATGGTTATTTTCGCGTTTTTTCATCAAAATTGCTCAAAAATAAACTCTGTTTAATCGCTTTCAAACCTACTCTCTAAGGGGTTTTTCGGGGTGCTGAACACGAATCTGAAGTCCTTTTTTCGATAAAACGCTTCCTTCATGGTTATTTTCGCGTTTTTTCATCAAAATTGCTCAAAAATAAACTCTGTTTAATCGCTTTCAAACCTACTCTCTAAGGGGTTTTTCGGGGTGCTGAACACGAATCTGAAGTCCTTTTTTCGATAAAACGCTTCCTTCATGGTTATTTTCGCGTTTTTTCATCAAAATTGCTCAAAAATAAACTCTGTTTAATCGCTTTCAAACCTACTCTTTAAGGGGTTTTTCGGGGTGCTGAACACGAATCTGAAGTCCTTTTTTCGATAAAACGCTTCCTTCATGGTTATTTTCGCGTTTTTTCATCAAAATTGCTCAAAAATAAACTCTGTTTAATCGCTTTCAAACCTACTCTCTAAGGGGTTTTTCGGGGTGCTGAACACGAATCTGAAGTCCTTTTTTCGATAAAACGCTTCCTTCATGGTTATTTTCGCGTTTTTTCATCAAAATTGCTCAAAAATAAACTCTGTTTAATCGCTTTCAAACCTACTCGCTAAGGGGTTTTTCGGGGTGCTGAACACGAATCTGAAGTCCTTTTTTCGATAAAACGCTTCCTTCATGGTTATTTTCGCGTTTTTTCATCAAAATTGCTCAAAAATAAACTCTGTTTAATCGCTTTCAAACCTACTCTCTAAGGGGTTTTTCGGGGTGCTGAACACGAATCTGAAGTCCTTTTTTCGATAAAACGCTTCCTTATGGTTATTTTCGCGTTTTTTCATCAAAATTGCTCAAAAATAAACTCTGTTTAATCGCTTTCAAACCTACTCTCTAAGGGGTTTTTCGGGGTGCTGAACACGAATCTGAAGTCCTTTTTTCGATAAAACGCTTCCTTCATGGTTATTTTCGCGTTTTTTCATCAAAATTGCTCAAAAATAAACTCTGTTTAATCGCTTTCAAACCTACTCTTTAAGGGGTTTTTCGGGGTGCTGAACACGAATCTGAAGTCCTTTTTTCGATAAAACGCTTCCTTCATGGTTATTTTCGCGTTTTTTCATCAAAATTGCTCAAAAATAAACTCTGTTTAATCGCTTTCAAACCTACTCTCTAAGGGGTTTTTCGGGGTGCTGAACACGAATCTGAAGTCCTTTTTTCGATAAAACGCTTCCTTCATGGTTATTTTCGCGTTTTTTCATCAAAATTGCTCAAAAATAAACTCTGTTTAATCGCTTTCAAACCTACTCTCTAAGGGGTTTTTGGGTGCTGAACACGAATCTGAAGTCCTTTTTTCGATAAAACGCTTCCTTCATGGTTATTTTCGCGTTTTTTCATCAAAATTGCTCAAAAATAAACTCTGTTTAATCGCTTTCAAACCTACTCGCTAAGGGGTTTTTCGGGGTGCTGAACACGAATCTGAGGTCCTTTTTTCGATAAAACGCTTCCTTCATGGTTATTTTCGCGTTTTTTCATCAAAATTGCTCAAAAATAAACTCTGTTTAATCGCTTTCAAACCTACTCTCTAAGGGGTTTTTCGGGGTGCTGAACACGAATCTGAAGTCCTTTTTTCGATAAAACGCTTCCTTCATGGTTATTTTCGCGTTTTTTCATCAAAATTGCTCAAAAATAAACTCTGTTTAATCGCTTTCAAACCTACTCTCTAAGGGGTTTTTCGGGGTGCTGAACACGAATCTGAAGTCCTTTTTTCGATAAAACGCTTCCTTCATGGTTATTTTCGCGTTTTTTCATCAAAATTGCTCAAAAATAAACTCTGTTTAATCGCTTTCAAACCTACTCGCTAAGGGGTTTTTCGGGGTGCTGAACACGAATCTGAGGTCCTTTTTTCGATAAAACGCTTCCTTCATGGTTATTTTCGCGTTTTTTCATCAAAATTGCTCAAAAATAAACTCTGTTTAATCGCTTTCAAACCTACTCTCTAAGGGGTTTTTCGGGGTGCTGAACACGAATTGAAGTCCTTTTTTCGATAAAACGCTTCCTTCATGGTTATTTTCGCGTTTTTTCATCAAAATTGCTCAAAAATAAACTCTGTTTAATCGCTTTCAAACCTACTCTCTAAGGGGTTTTTCGGGGTGCTGAACACGAATCTGAAGTCCTTTTTTCGATAAAACGCTTCCTTCATGGTTATTTTCGCGTTTTTTCATCAAAATTGCTCAAAAATAAACTCTGTTTAATCGCTTTCAAACCTTCGGGGTGCTGAACACGAATCTGAAGTCCTTTTTTCGATAAAACGCTTCCTTCATGGTTATTTTCGCGTTTTTTCATCAAAATTGCTCAAAAATAAACTCTGTTTAATCGCTTTCAAACCTACTCTCTAAGGGGTTTTTCGGGGTGCTGAACACGAATCTGAAGTCCTTTTTTCGATAAAACGCTTCCTTCATGGTTATTTTCGCGTTTTTTCATCAAAATTGCTCAAAAATAAACTCTGTTTAATCGCTTTCAAACCTACTCTCTTAGGGGTTTTTCGGGGTGCTGAACACGAATCTGAAGTCCTTTTTTCGATAAAACGCTTCCTTCATGGTTATTTTCGCGTTTTTTCATCAAAATTGCTCAAAAATAAACTCTGTTTAATCGCTTTCAAACCTACTCTCTAAGGGGTTTTTCGGGGTGCTGAACACGAATCTGAAGTCCTTTTTTCGATAAAACGCTTCCTTCATGGTTATTTTCGCGTTTTTTCATCAAAATTGCTCAAAAATAAACTCTGTTTAATCGCTTTCAAACCTACTCTCTAAGGGGTTTTTCGGGGTGCTGAACACGAATCTGAAGTCCTTTTTTCGATAAAACGCTTCCTTCATGGTTATTTTCGCGTTTTTTCATCAAAATTGCTCAAAAATAAACTCTGTTTAATCGCTTTCAAACCTACTCTCTAAGGGGTTTTTCGGGGTGCTGAACACGAATCTGAAGTCCTTTTTTCGATAAAACGCTTCCTTCATGGTTATTTTCGCGTTTTTTCATCAAAATTGCTCAAAAATAAACTCTGTTTAATCGCTTTCAAACCTACTCTCTTAAGGGGTTTTTCGGGGTGCTGAACACGAATCTGAAGTCCTTTTTTCGATAAAACGCTTCCTTCATGGTTATTTTCGCGTTTTTTCATCAAAATTGCTCAAAAATAAACTCTGTTTAATCGCTTTCAAACCTACTCTCTAAGGGGTTTTTCGGGGTGCTGAACACGAATCTGAAGTCCTTTTTTCGATAAAACGCTTCCTTCATGGTTATTTTCGCGTTTTTTCATCAAAATTGCTCAAAAATAAACTCTGTTTAATCGCTTTCAAACCTACTCTCTAAGGGGTTTTTCGGGGTGCTGAACACGAATCTGAAGTCCTTTTTTCGATAAAACGCTTCCTTCATGGTTATTTTCGCGTTTTTTCATCAAAATTGCTCAAAAATAAACTCTGTTTAATCGCTTTCAAACCTACTCTCTAAGGGGTTTTTCGGGGTGCTGAACACGAATCTGAAGTCCTTTTTTCGATAAAACGCTTCCTTCATGGTTATTTTCGCGTTTTTTCATCAAAATTGCTCAAAAATAAACTCTGTTTAATCGCTTTCAAACCTACTCTTTAAGGGGTTTTTCGGGGTGCTGAACACGAATTTGAAGTCCTTTTTTCGATAAAACGCTTCCTTCATGGTTATTTTCGCGTTTTTTCATCAAAATTGCTCAAAAATAAACTCTGTTTAATCGCTTTCAAACCTACTCTAAGGGGTTTTTCGGGGTGCTGAACACGAATCTGAAGTCCTTTTTTCGATAAAACGCTTCCTTCATGGTTATTTTCGCGTTTTTTCATCAAAATTGCTCAAAAATAAACTCTGTTTAATCGCTTTCAAACCTACTCTCTAAGGGGTTTTTCGGGGTGCTGAACACGAATCTGAAGTCCTTTTTTCGATAAAACGCTTCCTTCATGGTTATTTTCGCGTTTTTTCATCAAAATTGCTCAAAAATAAACTCTGTTTAATCGCTTTCAAACCTACTCTTTAAGGGGTTTTTCGGGGTGCTGAACACGAATTTGAAGTCCTTTTTTCGATAAAACGCTTCCTTCATGGTTATTTTCGCGTTTTTTCATCAAAATTGCTCAAAAATAAACTCTGTTTAATCGCTTTCAAACCTACTCTCTAAGGGGTTTTCGGGGTGCTGAACACGAATCTGAAGTCCTTTTTTCGATAAAACGCTTCCTTCATGGTTATTTTCGCGTTTTTCATCAAAATTGCTCAAAAATTAACTCTGTTTAATCGCTTTCAAACCTACTCTCTTAGGGGTTTTCGGGGTGCTGAACACGAATCTGAAGTCCTTTTTTCGATAAAACGCTTCCTTCATGGTTATTTTCGCGTTTTTTCATCAAAATTGCTCAAAAATAAACTCTGTTTAATCGCTTTCAAACCTACTCTCTAAGGGGTTTTTCGGGGTGCTGAACACGAATCTGAAGTCCTTTTTTCGATAAAACGCTTCCTTCATGGTTATTTTCGCGTTTTTTCATCAAAATTGCTCAAAAATAAACTCTGTTTAATCGCTTTCAAACCTACTCTCTAAGGGGTTTTTCGGGGTGCTGAACACGAATCTGAAGTCCTTTTTTCGATAAAACGCTTCCTTCATGGTTATTTTCGCGTTTTTTCATCAAAATTGCTCAAAAATAAACTCTGTTTAATCGCTTTCAAACCTACTCTCTAAGGGGTTTTTCGGGGTGCTGAACACGAATCTGAAGTCCTTTTTTCGATAAAACGCTTCCTTCATGGTTATTTTCGCGTTTTTTCATCAAAATTGCTCAAAAATAAACTCTGTTTAATCGCTTTCAAACCTACTCTCTAAGGGGTTTTTCGGGGTGCTGAACACGAATCTGAAGTCCTTTTTTCGATAAAACGCTTCCTTCATGGTTATTTTCGCGTTTTTTCATCAAAATTGCTCAAAAATAAACTCTGTTTAATCGCTTTCAAACCTACTCTCTAAGGGGTTTTTCGGGGTGCTGAACACGAATCTGAAGTCCTTTTTTCGATAAAACGCTTCCTTCATGGTTATTTTCGCGTTTTTTCATCAAAATTGCTCAAAAATAAACTCTGTTTAATCGCTTTCAAACCTACTCTCTAAGGGGTTTTCGGGGTGCTGAACACGAATCTGAAGTCCTTTTTTCGATAAAACGCTTCCTTCATGGTTATTTTCGCGTTTTTTCATCAAAATTGCTCAAAAATAAACTCTGTTTAATCTCTTTCAAACCTACTCTTTAAGGGGTTTTTCGGGGTGCTGAACACGAATCTGAGGTCCTTTTTTCGATAAAACGCTTCCTTCATGGTTATTTTCGCGTTTTTTCATCAAAATTGCTCAAAAATAAACTCTGTTTAATCGCTTTCAAACCTACTCTCTAGGGGGTTTTCGGGGTGCTGAACACGAATCTGAAGTCCTTTTTTCGATAAAACGCTTCCTTCATGGTTATTTTCGCGTTTTTTCATCAAAATTGCTCAAAAATAAACTCTGTTTAATCGCTTTCAAACCTACTCTCTT
>JAVIWC010002688.1:0-40479 GCA_031894815.1 Creontiades dilutus | reverse complement strand
TGGAGCAATTTTGATGAAAAATCGCGAAAATAACCATGAAGGAAGCGTTTTATCGCAAAACGGACTTCAGATTCGTGTTCAGCACCCCGAGAAACCCCTTAGAGAGTAGGTTTGAAAGGGATTAAACAGAGATTATTTTTGAGCAATTTTGATGAAAAATCGCGAAAATAACCATGAAGGAAGCGTTTTATCGAAAAACGGACTTCGAATTCGTGTTCAGCACCCCGAAAAACCCCTTAGAGAGTAGGTTTGAAAGGATTAAACAGAGTTTATTTTTGAGCAATTTTGATGAAAAATCGCGAAAATAACCATGAAGGAAGCGTTTTATCGAAAAACGGACTTCGAATTCGTGTTCAGCACCCCGAAAAACCCCTTAGAGAGTAGGTTTGAAAGGGATTAAACAGAGTTTATTTTTGAGCAATTTTGATGAAAAATCGCGAAAATAACCATGAAGGAAGCGTTTTATCGAAAAACGGACTTCGAATTCGTGTTCAGCACCCCGAAAAACCCCTTAGAGAGTAGGTTTGAAAGGGATTAAACAGAGATTATTTTTGAGCAATTTTGATGAAAAATCGCGAAAATAACCATGAAGGAAGCGTTTTATCGAAAAACGGACTTCGAATTCGTGTTCAGCACCCCGAAAAACCCCTTAGAGAGTAGGTTTGAAAGGGATTAAACAGAGTTTATTTTTGAGCAATTTTGATGAAAAATCGCGAAAATAACCATGAAGGAAGCGTTTTATCGAAAAACGGACTTCGAATTCGTGTTCAGCACCCCGAAAAACCCCTTAGAGAGTAGGTTTGAAAGGGATTAAACAGAGATAATTTTTGAGCAATTTTGATGAAAAATCGCGAAAATAACCATGAAGGAAGCGTTTTATCGAAAACGGACTTCGAATTCGTGTTCAGCACCCCGAAAAACCCCTTAGAGAGTAGGTTTGAAAGGGATTAAACAGAGATAATTTTTGAGCAATTTTGATGAAAAATCGCGAAAATAACCATGAAGGAAGCGTTTTATCGAAAAACGGACTTCGAATTCGTGTTCAGCACCCCGAAAAACCCCTTAGAGAGTAGGTTTGAAAGGGATTAAACAGAGATAATTTTTGAGCAATTTTGATGAAAAATCGCGAAAATAACCATGAAGGAAGCGTTTTATCGAAAAACGGACTTCGAATTCGTGTTCAGCACCCCGAAAAACCCCTTAGAGAGTAGGTTTGAAAGGGATTAAACAGAGATAATTTTTGAGCAATTTTGATGAAAAATCGCGAAAATAACCATGAAGGAAGCGTTTTATCGAAAAACGGACTTCGAATTCGTGTTCAGCACCCCGAAAACCCCTTAGAGAGTAGGTTTGAAAGGGATTAAACAGAGATAATTTTTGAGCAATTTTGATGAAAAATCGCGAAAATAACCATGAAGGAAGCGTTTTATCGAAAAACGGACTTCGAATTCGTGTTCAGCACCCCGAAAAACCCCTTAGAGAGTAGGTTTGAAAGGGATTAAACAGAGATAATTTTTGAGCAATTTTGATGAAAAATCGCGAAAATAACCATGAAGGAAGCGTTTTATCGAAAAACGGACTTCGAATTCGTGTTCAGCACCCCGAAAAACCCCTTAGAGAGTAGGTTTGAAAGGGATTAAACAGAGATAATTTTTGAGCAATTTTGATGAAAAATCGCGAAAATAACCATGAAGGAAGCGTTTTATCGAAAAACGGACTTCGAATTCGTGTTCAGCACCCCGAAAAACCCTTAGAGAGTAGGTTTGAAAGGGATTAAACAGAGATAATTTTTGAGCAATTTTGATGAAAAATCGCGAAAATAACCATGAAGGAAGCGTTTTATCGAAAAACGGACTTCGAATTCGTGTTCAGCACCCCGAAAAACCCCTTAGAGAGTAGGTTTGAAAGGGATTAAACAGAGATAATTTTTGAGCAATTTTGATGAAAAATCGCGAAAATAACCATGAAGGAAGCGTTTTATCGAAAAACGGACTTCGAATTCGTGTTCAGCACCCCGAAAAACCCTTAGAGAGTAGGTTTGAAAGGGATTAAACAGAGATAATTTTTGAGCAATTTTGATGAAAAATCGCGAAAATAACCATGAAGGAAGCGTTTTATCGAAAAACGGACTTCGAATTCGTGTTCAGCACCCCGAAAAACCCCTTAGAGAGTAGGTTTGAAAGGGATTAAACAGAGATAATTTTTGAGCAATTTTGATGAAAAATCGCGAAAATAACCATGAAGGAAGCGTTTTATCGAAAAACGGACTTCGAATTCGTGTTCAGCACCCCGAAAAACCCCTTAGAGAGTAGGTTTGAAAGGGATTAAACAGAGATAATTTTTGAGCAATTTTGATGAAAAATCGCGAAAATAACCATGAAGGAAGCGTTTTATCGAAAAACGGACTTCGAATTCGTGTTCAGCACCCCGAAAAACCCCTTAGAGAGTAGGTTTGAAAGGGATTAAACAGAGATAATTTTTGAGCAATTTTGATGAAAAATCGCGAAAATAACCATGAAGGAAGCGTTTTATCGAAAAACGGACTTCGAATTCGTGTTCAGCACCCCGAAAAACCCCTTAGAGAGTAGGTTTGAAAGGGATTAAACAGAGATAATTTTTGAGCAATTTTGATGAAAAATCGCGAAAATAACCATGAAGGAAGCGTTTTATCGAAAAACGGACTTCGAATTCGTGTTCAGCACCCCGAAAAACCCCTTAGAGAGTAGGTTTGAAAGGGATTAAACAGAGATAATTTTTGAGCAATTTTGATGAAAAATCGCGAAAATAACCATGAAGGAAGCGTTTTATCGAAAAACGGACTTCGAATTCGTGTTCAGCACCCCGAAAAACCCCTTAGAGAGTAGGTTTGAAAGGGATTAAATGAAAAAAATCGCGAAAATAACCATGAAGGAAGCGTTTTATCGAAAAACGGACTTCGAATTCGTGTTCAGCACCCCGAAAACCCCTTAGAGAGTAGGTTTGAAAGGGATTAAACAGAGATAATTTTTGAGCAATTTTGATGAAAAATCGCGAAAATAACCATGAAGGAAGCGTTTTATCGAAAAACGGACTTCGAATTCGTGTTCAGCACCCCGAAAAACCCCTTAGAGAGTAGGTTTGAAAGGGATTAAACAGAGATAATTTTTGAGCAATTTTGATGAAAAATCGCTAAAATAACCATGACGTGTTCAGCACCCCGAAAAACCCCTTAGAGAGTATGTTTGAAAGGGATTAAACAGAGATAATTTTTGAGCAATTTTGATGAAAAATCGTTTTTATCGAAAAACGGACTTCGAATTCGTGTTCAGCACCAAAAAAAACCCCTTAGAGAGTAGGTTTGAAAGCGATTAAACAGAGTTTATTTTTGAGCAATTTTGATGAAAAAACGCGAAAATAACCATGAAGGAAGCGTTTTATCGAAAAACGGACTTCAGATTCGTGTTCAGCACCCCGAAAAACCCCTTAGAGAGTAGGTTTGAAAGGGATTAAACAGAGATTATTTTTGAGCAATTTTGATGAAAAATCGCGAAAATAACCATGAAGGAAGCGTTTTATCGAAAAACGGACTTCGAATTCGTGTTCAGCACCCCGAAAAAAACCCCTTAGAGAGTAGGTTTGAAAGGGATTAAACAGAGATAATTTTTGAGCAATTTTGATGAAAAATCGCGAAAATAACCATGAAGGAAGCGTTTTATCGAAAAACGGACTTCAATTCGTGTTCAGCACCCCGAAAACCACTTAGAGAGTAGGTTTGTAAGCGATTAAACAGAGATAATTTTTGAGCAATTTTGATGAAAAATCGCGAAAATAACCATGAAGGAAGCGTTTTATCGAAAAACGGACTTCAGATTCGTGTTCAGCACCCCGAAAACCCCTTAGAGAGTAGGTTTGAAAGGATTAAACAGAGATAATTTTTGAGCAATTTTGATGAAAAATCGCGAAAATAACCATGAAGGAAGCGTTTTATCGAAAAACGGACTTCGAATTCGTGTTCAGCACCCCGAAAACCCCTTAGAGAGTAGGTTTGAAAGGGATTAAACAGAGATAATTTTTGAGCAATTTTGATGAAAATCGCGAAAATAACCATTAAGGAAGCGTTTTATCGGGAAACGGACTTCAGATTCGTGTTCAGCACCCCGAAAACCCCCTTAGAGAGTAGGTTTGAAAGCGATTAAACAGAGTTTATTTTTGAGCAATTTTGATGAAAAATCGCGAAAATAACCATGAAGGAAGCGTTTTATCGAAAAACGGACTTCAGAATCGTGTTCAGCACCCCGAAAAACCGCTTAGAGAGTAGGTTTGGAAGCGATTAAACAGAGATTATTTTTGAGCAATTTTGATGAAAAATCGCGAAAATAACCATGAAGGAAGCGTTTTATCGAAAAACGGACTTCGAATTCGTGTTCAGCACCCTGAAAAACCCCTTAGAGAGTAGGTTTGAAAGGGATTAAACAGAGATTATTTTTGAGCAATTTTGATGAAAAATCGCGAAAATAAAAATGAAGGGAAGCGTTTTATCGAAAAACGGACTTTAGATTCGTGTTCAGCACCCCGAAAACCCCTTAGAGAGTGGTTTGAAAGGGATTAAACATAGTTAATTTTTGAGCAATTTTGATGAAAAATCACTAAAATAACCATGAAGGAAGCGTTTTATCGAAAAAAGGACTTCAGATTCGTGTTCAGCACCCCGAAAAACCCATTAGAGAGTAGGTTTGAAAGGGATTAAACAGAGTTTATTTTTGAGCAATTTTGATGAAAAATCGCGAAAATAACCGTGAAGGAAGCGTTTTATCGAAAAACGGACTTCGAATTCGTGTTCAGCACCCCGGGAAAACCCCTTAGAGAGTAGGTTTGAAAGGGATTAAACAGAGATTATTTTTGAGCAATTTTGATGAAAAATCGCGACAATAACCATGAAGAAAGCGTTTTATCGAAAAAAGGACTTCAGATTCGTGTTCAGCACCCCGAAAAACCCCTTAGAGAGTAGGTTTGGAAGCGATTAAACAGAGTTTATTTTTGAGCAATTTTGATGAAAAATCGCGAAAATAACCATGAAGGAAGCGTTTTATCGAAAAACGGACTTCAGATTCGTGTTCAGCACCCCGAAAAACCCTTTAGAGAGTAGGTTTGAAAGGGGGATTAAACAGAGTTTATTTGAGCAATTTTGATGAAAAATCGCGAAAATAACCATGAAGGAAGCGTTTTATCGAAAAACGGACTTCAGATTCGTGTTCAGCACCCCGAAAAACCCTTAGAGAGTATGTTTGAAAGGGATTAAACAGAGTTTATTTTTGAGCAATTTTGATAAAAAATCGCGAAAATAACCATGAAGGAAGCGTTTTATCGAAAAACGGACTTCAGATTCGTGTTCAGCACCCCGAAAAACCCCTTAGAGAGTAGGTTTGAAGGGGGATTAAACAGAGTTTATTTTTGAGCAATTTTGATGAAAAATCGCGAAAATAACCATGAAGGAAGCGTTTTATCGAAAAACGGACTTCAGATTCGTGTTCAGCACCCCGAAAAACCCCTTAGAGAGTAGGTTTGAAAGGATTAAACAGAGTTTATTTTTGAGCAATTTTGATGAAAAATCGCGAAAATAACCATGATGGAAGCGTTTTATCAGGAAACGGACTTCAGATTAGTGTTCAGCACCCCGAAAAACCCCTTAGAGAGTAGGTTTGAAAGGGATTAAACAGAGATTATTTTTGAGCAATTTTGATGAAAAATCGCGAAAATAACCATGAAGGAAGCGTTTTATCGAAAACGGACTTCGAATTCGTGTTCAGCACCCCGAAAAACCCCTTAGAGAGTAGGTTTGAAAGCGATTGAACAGAGTTTATCTTTGAGCAATTTTGATGAAAAATCGCGAAAATAACCATGAAGGAAGCGTTTTATCGAAAAACGGACTTCAGATTCGTGTTCAGCACCCCGGAAAACCCCTTAGAGAGTAGGTTTGAAAGGGATTAAACAGAGTTTATTTTTTGAGCAATTTTGATGAAAAATCGCGAAAATAACCATGAAGGAAGCGTTTTATCAGGAAACGGACTTCAGATTCGTGTTCAGCACCCCGAAAAACCCCTTAGAGAGTAGGTTTGAAAGGGATTAAACAGAGATAATTTTTGAGCAATTTTGATGAAAAATCGCGAAAATAACCATGAAGGAAGCGTTTTATCGGGAAACGGACTTCGAATTCGTGTTCAGCACCCCGAAAAACCCCTTAGAGAGTAGGTTTGAAAGGGATTAAACAGAGATAATTTTTGAGCAATTTTGATGAAAAATCGCGAAAATAACCATGAAGGAAGCGTTTTATCGAAAAACGGACTTCAGAATTCGTGTTCAGCACCCCGAAAAACCCCTTAGAGAGTAGGTTTGAAAGCGATTAAACAGAGTTTATTTTGGAGCAATTTTGATGAAAAATCGCGAAAATAACCATGAAAGAAGCGTTTTATCGCAAAACGGACTTCAGAATTCGTGTTCAGCACCCCGAAAACCCCTTAGAGAGTAGGTTTGAAAGGGATTAAACAGAGATTATTTTTGAGCAATTTTGATGAAAAATCGCGAAAATAACCATGAAGGAAGCGTTTTATCGAAAAACGGACTTCAGATTCGTGTTCAGCATCCCGAAAAAACCCTTAGAGAGTAGGTTTGAAAGCGATTAAACAGAGTTTATTTTTGAGCAATTTTGATGAAAAATCGCGAAAATAACCATGAAGGAAGCGTTTTATCGAAAAACGGACTTCAGATTCGTGTTCAGCACCCCGAAAAACCCCTTAGAGAGTAGGTTTGAAAGCGATTAAACAGAGATTATTTTTGAGCAATTTTGATGAAAAATCGCGAAAATAACCATGAAGGAAGCGTTTTATCGAAAAACGGACTTCAGATTCGTGTTCAGCACCCCCAAAAACCCCTTAGAGAGTAGGTTTGAAAGCGATTAAACGGAGTTTATTTTTGAGCAATTTTGATGAAAAATCGCGAAAATAACCATGAAGGAAGCGTTTTATCGAAAAACGGACTTCAGATTCGTGTTCAGCACCCCTAAAAACCCCTTAGAGAGTAGGTTTGAAAGGGATTAAACAGAGTTTATTTTTGAGCAATTTTGATGAAAAATCGCGAAAATAACCATGAAGGAAGCGTTTTATCGAAAACGGACTTCAGAATTCGTGTTCAGCACTCCGAAAACCCCTTAGAGAGTAGGTTTGAAAGGGATTAAACAGAGTTTATTTTTGAGCAATTTTGATGAAAAATCGCGAAAATAACCATGAAGGAAGCGTTTTATCGAAAACGGACTTCAGATTCGTGTTCAGCACCCCGAAAAACCCCTTAGAGAGTAGGTTTGGAAGCGATTAAACAGAGTTTATTTTTGAGCAATTTTGATGAAAAATCGCGAAAATAACCATGAAGGAAGCGTTTTATCGAAAAACGGACTTCAGATTCGTATTCAGCACCCCGTAAAACCCCTTAGAGAGTATGTTTGAAAGGGATTAAACAGAGTTGATTTTCAGGACATTTTTATGAAAAATCGCGAAAATAACCATGAAGGAAGCGCGTTTTATCGGGAAACGGACTTCGAATTCGTGTTCAGCACCCCAAAAAACCCCTTAGAGAGTACGTTTGAAAGGGATTAAACAGAGTTTATTTTTGAGCAATTTTGATGAAAAATCGCGAAAATAACCATGAAGGAAGCGTTTTATCGAAAAACGGACTTCAGATTCGTGTTCAGCACCCTGAAACCCCTTAGAGAGTAGTGATGAAAAATCGCTAAAATAACCATGAAGGAAGCGTTTTATCGAAAAACGGACTTCGAATTCGTGTTCAGCACCCCGAAAAACCCCTTAGAGAGTAGGTTTGAAAGGGATTAAACAGAGATAATTTTTGAGCAATTTTGATGAAAAATCGCGAAAATAACCATGAAGGAAGCGTTTTATCGAAAAACGGACTTCGAATTCGTGTTCAGCACCCCGAAAAACCCCTTAGAGAGTAGGTTTGAAAGGGATTAAACAGAGATAATTTTTGAGCAATTTTGATGAAAAATCGCGAAAATAACCATGAAGGAAGCGTTTTATCGAAAAACGGACTTCGAATTCGTGTTCAGCACCCCGAAAACCCCTTAGAGAGTAGGTTTGAAAGGGATTAAACAGAGATAATTTTTGAGCAATTTTGATGAAAAATCGCGAAAATAACCATGAAGGAAGCGTTTTATCGAAAAACGGACTTCGAATTCGTGTTCAGCACCCCGAAAAACCCCTTAGAGAGTAGGTTTGAAAGGGATTAAACAGAGATAATTTTTGAGCAATTTTGATGAAAAATCGCGAAAATAACCATGAAGGAAGCGTTTTATCGAAAAACGGACTGAATTCGTGTTCAGCACCCCGAAAAACCCCTTAGAGAGTAGGTTTGAAAGGGATTAAACAGAGATAATTTTTGAGCAATTTTGATGAAAAATCGCGAAAATAACCATGAAGGAAGCGTTTTATCGAAAAACGGACTTCGAATTCGTGTTCAGCACCCCGAAAAACCCCTTAGAGAGTAGGTTTGAAAGGGATTAAACAGAGATAATTTTTTAGCAATTTTGATGAAAAATCGCGAAAATAACCATGAAGGAAGCGTTTTATCGAAAAACGGACTTCGAATTCGTGTTCAGCACCCCGAAAAACCCCTTAGAGAGTAGGTTTGAAAGGGATTAAACAGAGATAATTTTTGAGCAATTTTGATGAAAAATCGCGAAAATAACCATGAAGGAAGCGTTTTATCGAAAAACGGACTTCGAATTCGTGTTCAGCACCCCGAAAAACCCCTTAGAGAGTAGGTTTGAAAGGGATTAAACAGAGATAATTTTTGAGCAATTTTGATGAAAAATCGCGAAAATAACCATGAAGGAAGCGTTTTATCGAAAAACGGACTTCGAATTCGTGTTCAGCACCCCGAAAAACCCCTTAGAGAGTAGGTTTGAAAGGGATTAAACAGAGATAATTTTTGAGCAATTTTGATGAAAAATCGCGAAAATAACCATGAAGGAAGCGTTTTATCGAAAACGGACTTCGAATTCGTGTTCAGCACCCCGAAAACCCCTTAGAGAGTAGGTTTGAAAGGGATTAAACAGAGATAATTTTTGAGCAATTTTGATGAAAAATCGCGAAAATAACCATGAAGGAAGCGTTTTATCGAAAAACGGACTTCGAATTCGTGTTCAGCACCCCGAAAACCTCTTTAGAGAGTAGGTTTGAAAGGGATTAAACAGAGATAATTTTTGAGCAATTTTGATGAAAAATCGCGAAAATAACCATGAAGGAAGCGTTTTATCGAAAACGGACTTCGAATTCGTGTTCAGCACCCCGAAAACCCCTTAGAGAGTAGGTTTGAAAGGGATTAAACAGAGATAATTTTTGAGCAATTTTGATGAAAAATCGCGAAAATAACCATGAAGGAAGCGTTTTATCGAAAAACGGACTTCGAATTCGTGTTCAGCACCCCGAAAAACCCCTTAGAGAGTAGGTTTGAAAGCGATTAAACAGAGTTTATTTTTGAGCAATTTTGATGAAAAATCGCGAAAATAACCATGAAGGAAGCGTTTTATCGAAAAACGGACTTCAGATTCGTGTTCAGCACCCCGAAAAACCCCTTAGAGAGTAGGTTTGAAAGCGATTAAACAGAGTTTATTTTTGAGCAATTTTGATGAAAAATCGCGAAAATAACCATGAAGGAAGCGTTTTATCGAAAAACGGACTTCAGATTCGTGTTCAGCACCCCGAAAAACCCCTTAGAGAGTAGGTTTGAAAGGATTAAACAGAGTTTATTTTTGAGCAATTTTGATGAAAAATCGCGAAAATAACCATGAAGGAAGCGTTTTATCGAAAAACGGACTTCAGATTCGTGTTCAGCACCCCGAAAAACCCCTTAGAGAGTAGGTTTGAAAGCGATTAAACAGAGTTTATTTTTGAGCAATTTTGATGAAAAATCGCGAAAATAACCATGAAGGAAGCGTTTTATCGAAAAACGGACTTCAGATTCGTGTTCAGCACCCCGAAAAACCCCTTAGAGAGTAGGTTTGAAAGCGATTAAACAGAGTTTATTTTTGAGCAATTTTGATGAAAAATCGCGAAAATAACCATGAAGGAAGCGTTTTATCGAAAAACGGACTTCAGATTCGTGTTCAGCACCCCGAAAAACCCCTTAGAGAGTAGGTTTGAAAGGGATTAAACAGAGTTTATTTTTGAGCAATTTTGATGAAAAAACGCGAAAATAACCATGAAGGAAGCGTTTTATCGAAAAACGGACTTCAGATTCGTGTTCAGCACCCCGAAAAACCCCTTAGAGAGTAGGTTTGAAAGCGATTAAACAGAGTTTATTTTTGAGCAATTTTGATGAAAAATCGCGAAAATAACCATGAAGGAAGCGTTTTATCGAAAAACGGACTTCAGATTCGTGTTCAGCACCCCGAAAAACCCCTTAGAGAGTAGGTTTGAAAGGGATTAAACAGAGTTTATTTTTGAGCAATTTTGATGAAAAATCGCGAAAATAACCATGAAGGAAGCGTTTTATCGAAAAACGGACTTCAGATTCGTGTTCAGCACCCCGAAAAACCCCTTAGAGAGTAGGTTTGAAAGCGATTAAACAGAGTTTATTTTTGAGCAATTTTGATGAAAAATCGCGAAAATAACCATGAAGGAAGCGTTTTATCGAAAAACGGACTTCAGATTCGTGTTCAGCACCCCGAAAAACCCCTTAGAGAGTAGGTTTGAAAGCGATTAAACAGAGTTTATTTTTGAGCAATTTTGATGAAAAATCGCGAAAATAACCATGAAGGAAGCGTTTTATCGAAAAACGGACTTCAGATTCGTGTTCAGCACCCCGAAAAACCCCTTAGAGAGTAGGTTTGAAAGCGATTAAACAGAGTTTATTTTTGAGCAATTTTGATGAAAAATCGCGAAAATAACCATGAAGGAAGCGTTTTATCGAAAAACGGACTTCAGATTCGTGTTCAGCACCCCGAAAAACCCCTTAGAGAGTAGGTTTGAAAGCGATTAAACAGAGTTTATTTTTGAGCAATTTTGATGAAAAATCGCGAAAATAACCATGAAGGAAGCGTTTTATCGAAAAACGGACTTCAGATTCGTGTTCAGCACCCCGAAAAACCCCTTAGAGAGTAGGTTTGAAAGCGATTAAACAGAGTTTATTTTTGAGCAATTTTGATGAAAAATCGCGAAAATAACCATGAAGGAAGCGTTTTATCGAAAAAAGGACTTCAGATTCGTGTTCAGCACCCCGAAAAACCCCTTAGAGAGTAGGTTTGAAAGCGATTAAACAGAGTTTATTTTTGAGCAATTTTGATGAAAAATCGCGAAAATAACCATGAAGGAAGCGTTTTATCGAAAAACGGACTTCAGATTCGTGTTCAGCACCCCGAAAAACCCCTTAGAGAGTAGGTTTGAAAGGGATTAAACAGAGTTTATTTTTGAGCAATTTTGATGAAAAATCGCGAAAATAACCATGAAGGAAGCGTTTTATCGAAAAACGGACTTCAGATTCGTGTTCAGCACCCCGAAAAACCCCTTAGAGAGTAGGTTTGAAAGGGATTAAACAGAGTTTATTTTTGAGCAATTTTGATGAAAAATCGCGAAAATAACCATGAAGGAAGCGTTTTATCGAAAAACGGACTTCAGATTCGTGTTCAGCACCCCGAAAAACCCCTTAGAGAGTAGGTTTGAAAGCGATTAAACAGAGTTTATTTTTGAGCAATTTTGATGAAAAATCGCGAAAATAACCATGAAGGAAGCGTTTTATCGGAAAAACGGACTTCAGATTCGTGTTCAGCACCCCGAAAAACCCCTTAGAGAGTAGGTTTGAAAGCGATTAAACAGAGTTTATTTTTGAGCAATTTTGATGAAAAATCGCGAAAATAACCATGAAGGAAGCGTTTTATCGAAAAACGGACTTCAGATTCGTGTTCAGCACCCCGAAAAACCCCTTAGAGAGTAGGTTTGAAAGGATTAAACAGAGTTTATTTTTGAGCAATTTTGATGAAAAATCGCGAAAATAACCATGAAGGAAGCGTTTTATCGAAAAACGGACTTCAGATTCGTGTTCAGCACCCCGAAAAACCCCTTAGAGAGTAGGTTTGAAAGCGATTAAACAGAGTTTATTTTTGAGCAATTTTGATGAAAAATCGCGAAAATAACCATGAAGGAAGCGTTTTATCGAAAAACGGACTTCAGATTCGTGTTCAGCACCCCGAAAAACCCCTTAGAGAGTAGGTTTGAAAGCGATTAAACAGAGTTTATTTTTGAGCAATTTTGATGAAAAATCGCGAAAATAACCATGAAGGAAGCGTTTTATCGAAAAACGGACTTCAGATTCGTGTTCAGCACCCCGAAAAACCCCTTAGAGAGTAGGTTTGAAAGCGATTAAACAGAGTTTATTTTTGAGCAATTTTGATGAAAAAACGCGAAAATAACCATGAAGGAAGCGTTTTATCGAAAAACGGACTTCAGATTCGTGTTCAGCACCCCGAAAAACCCCTTAGAGAGTAGGTTTGAAAGGATTAAACAGAGTTTATTTTTGAGCAATTTTGATGAAAAAACGCGAAAATAACCATGAAGGAAGCGTTTTATCGAAAAACGGACTTCAGATTCGTGTTCAGCACCCCGAAAAACCCCTTAGAGAGTAGGTTTGAAAGGATTAAACAGAGTTTATTTTTGAGCAATTTTGATGAAAAAACGCGAAAATAACCATGAAGGAAGCGTTTTATCGAAAAACGGACTTCAGATTCGTGTTCAGCACCCCGAAAAACCCCTTAGAGAGTAGGTTTGAAAGCGATTAAACAGAGTTTATTTTTGAGCAATTTTGATGAAAAATCGCGAAAATAACCATGAAGGAAGCGTTTTATCGAAAAACGGACTTCAGATTCGTGTTCAGCACCCCGAAAAACCCCTTAGAGAGTAGGTTTGAAAGCGATTAAACAGAGTTTATTTTTGAGCAATTTTGATGAAAAATCGCGAAAATAACCATGAAGGAAGCGTTTTATCGAAAAACGGACTTCAGATTCGTGTTCAGCACCCCGAAAAACCCCTTAGAGAGTAGGTTTGAAAGCGATTAAACAGAGTTTATTTTTGAGCAATTTTGATGAAAAATCGCGAAAATAACCATGAAGGAAGCGTTTTATCGAAAAACGGACTTCAGATTCGTGTTCAGCACCCCGAAAAACCCCTTAGAGAGTAGGTTTGAAAGCGATTAAACAGAGTTTATTTTTGAGCAATTTTGATGAAAAATCGCGAAAATAACCATGAAGGAAGCGTTTTATCGAAAAAAGGACTTCAGATTCGTGTTCAGCACCCCGAAAAACCCCTTAGAGAGTAGGTTTGAAAGCGATTAAACAGAGTTTATTTTTGAGCAATTTTGATGAAAAATCGCGAAAATAACCATGAAGGAAGCGTTTTATCGAAAAACGGACTTCAGATTCGTGTTCAGCACCCCGAAAAACCCCTTAGAGAGTAGGTTTGAAAGCGATTAAACAGAGTTTATTTTTGAGCAATTTTGATGAAAAATCGCGAAAATAACCATGAAGGAAGCGTTTTATCGAAAAACGGACTTCAGATTCGTGTTCAGCACCCCGAAAAACCCCTTAGAGAGTAGGTTTGAAAGCGATTAAACAGAGTTTATTTTTGAGCAATTTTGATGAAAAATCGCGAAAATAACCATGAAGGAAGCGTTTTATCGAAAAACGGACTTCAGATTCGTGTTCAGCACCCCGAAAAACCCCTTAGAGAGTAGGTTTGAAAGGATTAAACAGAGTTTATTTTTGAGCAATTTTGATGAAAAATCGCGAAAATAACCATGAAGGAAGCGTTTTATCGAAAAACGGACTTCAGATTCGTGTTCAGCACCCCGAAAAACCCCTTAGAGAGTAGGTTTGAAAGCGATTAAACAGAGTTTATTTTTGAGCAATTTTGATGAAAAATCGCGAAAATAACCATGAAGGAAGCGTTTTATCGAAAAACGGACTTCAGATTCGTGTTCAGCACCCCGAAAAACCCCTTAGAGAGTAGGTTTGAAAGCGATTAAACAGAGTTTATTTTTGAGCAATTTTGATGAAAAATCGCGAAAATAACCATGAAGGAAGCGTTTTATCGAAAAACGGACTTCAGATTCGTGTTCAGCACCCCGAAAAACCCCTTAGAGAGTAGGTTTGAAAGGGATTAAACAGAGTTTATTTTTGAGCAATTTTGATGAAAAATCGCGAAAATAACCATGAAGGAAGCGTTTTATCGAAAAACGGACTTCAGATTCGTGTTCAGCACCCCGAAAAACCCCTTAGAGAGTAGGTTTGAAAGGGATTAAACAGAGTTTATTTTTGAGCAATTTTGATGAAAAATCGCGAAAATAACCATGAAGGAAGCGTTTTATCGAAAAACGGACTTCAGATTCGTGTTCAGCACCCCGAAAAACCCCTTAGAGAGTAGGTTTGAAAGGGATTAAACAGAGTTTATTTTTGAGCAATTTTGATGAAAAATCGCGAAAATAACCATGAAGGAAGCGTTTTATCGAAAAACGGACTTCAGATTCGTGTTCAGCACCCCGAAAAACCCCTTAGAGAGTAGGTTTGAAAGGGATTAAACAGAGTTTATTTTTGAGCAATTTTGATGAAAAATCGCGAAAATAACCATGAAGGAAGCGTTTTATCGAAAAACGGACTTCAGATTCGTGTTCAGCACCCCGAAAAACCCCTTAGAGAGTAGGTTTGAAAGGATTAAACAGAGTTTATTTTTGAGCAATTTTGATGAAAAATCGCGAAAATAACCATGAAGGAAGCGTTTTATCGAAAAACGGACTTCAGATTCGTGTTCAGCACCCCGAAAAACCCCTTAGAGAGTAGGTTTGAAAGGGATTAAACAGAGTTTATTTTTGAGCAATTTTGATGAAAAATCGCGAAAATAACCATGAAGGAAGCGTTTTATCGAAAAACGGACTTCAGATTCGTGTTCAGCACCCCGAAAAACCCCTTAGAGAGTAGGTTTGAAAGGGATTAAACAGAGTTTATTTTTTTGAGCAATTTTGATGAAAAATCGCGAAAATAACCATGAAGGAAGCGTTTTATCGAAAAACGGACTTCAGATTCGTGTTCAGCACCCCGAAAAACCCCTTAGAGAGTAGGTTTGAAAGGGATTAAACAGAGTTTATTTTTGAGCAATTTTGATGAAAAATCGCGAAAATAACCATGAAGGAAGCGTTTTATCGAAAAACGGACTTCAGATTCGTGTTCAGCACCCCGAAAAACCCCTTAGAGAGTAGGTTTGAAAGGGATTAAACAGAGTTTATTTTTGAGCAATTTTGATGAAAAATCGCGAAAATAACCATGAAGGAAGCGTTTTATCGAAAAACGGACTTCAGATTCGTGTTCAGCACCCCGAAAAACCCCTTAGAGAGTAGGTTTGAAAGGGATTAAACAGAGTTTATTTTTGAGCAATTTTGATGAAAAATCGCGAAAATAACCATGAAGGAAGCGTTTTATCGAAAAACGGACTTCAGATTCGTGTTCAGCACCCCGAAAAACCCCTTAGAGAGTAGGTTTGAAAGCGATTAAACAGAGTTTATTTTTGAGCAATTTTGATGAAAAATCGCGAAAATAACCATGAAGGAAGCGTTTTATCGAAAAACGGACTTCAGATTCGTGTTCAGCACCCCGAAAAACCCCTTAGAGAGTAGGTTTGAAAGGGATTAAACAGAGTTTATTTTTGAGCAATTTTGATGAAAAATCGCGAAAATAACCATGAAGGAAGCGTTTTATCGAAAAACGGACTTCAGATTCGTGTTCAGCACCCCGAAAAACCCCTTAGAGAGTAGGTTTGAAAGCGATTAAACAGAGTTTATTTTTGAGCAATTTTGATGAAAAATCGCGAAAATAACCATGAAGGAAGCGTTTTATCGAAAAACGGACTTCAGATTCGTGTTCAGCACCCCGAAAAACCCCTTAGAGAGTAGGTTTGAAAGGGATTAAACAGAGTTATTTTTGAGCAATTTTGATGAAAAATCGCGAAAATAACCATGAAGGAAGCGTTTTATCGAAAAACGGACTTCAGATTCGTGTTCAGCACCCCGAAAAACCCCTTAGAGAGTAGGTTTGAAAGGATTAAACAGAGTTTATTTTTGAGCAATTTTGATGAAAAATCGCGAAAATAACCATGAAGGAAGCGTTTTATCGAAAAACGGACTTCAGATTCGTGTTCAGCACCCCGAAAAACCCCTTAGAGAGTAGGTTTGAAAGGGATTAAACAGAGTTAATTTTTGAGCAATTTTGATGAAAAATCGCGAAAATAACCATGAAGGAAGCGTTTTATCGAAAAACGGACTTCAGATTCGTGTTCAGCACCCCGAAAAACCCCTTAGAGAGTAGGTTTGAAAGGGATTAAACAGAGTTTATTTTTGAGCAATTTTGATGAAAAATCGCGAAAATAACCATGAAGGAAGCGTTTTATCGAAAAACGGACTTCAGATTCGTGTTCAGCACCCCGAAAAACCCCTTAGAGAGTAGGTTTGAAAGCGATTAAACAGAGTTTATTTTTGAGCAATTTTGATGAAAAATCGCGAAAATAACCATGAAGGAAGCGTTTTATCGAAAAACGGACTTCAGATTCGTGTTCAGCACCCCGAAAAACCCCTTAGAGAGTAGGTTTGAAAGGATTAAACAGAGATATTTTTGAGCAATTTTGATGAAAAATCGCGAAAATAACCATGAAGGAAGCGTTTTATCGAAAAACGGACTTCAGATTCGTGTTCAGCACCCCGAAAAACCCCTTAGAGAGTAGGTTTGAAAGCGATTAAACAGAGTTTATTTTTGAGCAATTTTGATGAAAAATCGCGAAAATAACCATGAAGGAAGCGTTTTATCGAAAAACGGACTTCAGATTCGTGTTCAGCACCCCGAAAAACCCCTTAGAGAGTAGGTTTGAAAGGATTAAACAGAGTTTATTTTTGAGCAATTTTGATGAAAAATCGCGAAAATAACCATGAAGGAAGCGTTTTATCGAAAAACGGACTTCAGATTCGTGTTCAGCACCCCGAAAAACCCCTTAGAGAGTAGGTTTGAAAGGGATTAAACAGAGTTTATTTTTGAGCAATTTTGATGAAAAATCGCGAAAATAACCATGAAGGAAGCGTTTTATCGAAAAACGGACTTCAGATTCGTGTTCAGCACCCCGAAAAACCCCTTAGAGAGTAGGTTTGAAAGGGATTAAACAGAGTTTATTTTTGAGCAATTTTGATGAAAAATCGCGAAAATAACCATGAAGGAAGCGTTTTATCGAAAAACGGACTTCAGATTCGTGTTCAGCACCCCGAAAAACCCCTTAGAGAGTAGGTTTGAAAGCGATTAAACAGAGTTTATTTTTGAGCAATTTTGATGAAAAATCGCGAAAATAACCATGAAGGAAGCGTTTTATCGAAAAACGGACTTCAGATTCGTGTTCAGCACCCCGAAAAACCCCTTAGAGAGTAGGTTTGAAAGCGATTAAACAGAGTTTATTTTTGAGCAATTTTGATGAAAAATCGCGAAAATAACCATGAAGGAAGCGTTTTATCGAAAAACGGACTTCAGATTCGTGTTCAGCACCCCGAAAAACCCCTTAGAGAGTAGGTTTGAAAGCGATTAAACAGAGTTTATTTTTGAGCAATTTTGATGAAAAATCGCGAAAATAACCATGAAGGAAGCGTTTTATCGAAAAACGGACTTCAGATTCGTGTTCAGCACCCCGAAAAACCCCTTAGAGAGTAGGTTTGAAAGCGATTAAACAGAGTTTATTTTTGAGCAATTTTGATGAAAAATCGCGAAAATAACCATGAAGGAAGCGTTTTATCGAAAAACGGACTTCAGATTCGTGTTCAGCACCCCGAAAAACCCTTAGAGAGTAGGTTTGAAAGCGATTAAACAGAGTTTATTTTTGAGCAATTTTGATGAAAAATCGCGAAAATAACCATGAAGGAAGCGTTTTATCGAAAAACGGACTTCAGATTCGTGTTCAGCACCCCGAAAAACCCCTTAGAGAGTAGGTTTGAAAGCGATTAAACAGAGTTTATTTTTGAGCAATTTTGATGAAAAATCGCGAAAATAACCATGAAGGAAGCGTTTTATCGAAAAACGGACTTCAGATTCGTGTTCAGCACCCCGAAAAACCCCTTAGAGTAGGTTTGAAAGGGATTAAACAGAGTTTATTTTTGAGCAATTTTGATGAAAAATCGCGAAAATAACCATGAAGGAAGCGTTTTATCGAAAAACGGACTTCAGATTCGTGTTCAGCACCCCGAAAAACCCCTTAGAGAGTAGGTTTGAAAGCGATTAAACAGAGTTTATTTTTGAGCAATTTTGATGAAAAATCGCGAAAATAACCATGAAGGAAGCGTTTTATCGAAAAACGGACTTCAGATTCGTGTTCAGCACCCCGAAAAACCCCTTAGAGAGTAGGTTTGAAAGCGATTAAACAGAGTTTATTTTTGAGCAATTTTGATGAAAAATCGCGAAAATAACCATGAAGGAAGCGTTTTATCGAAAAACGGACTTCAGATTCGTGTTCAGCACCCCGAAAAACCCCTTAGAGAGTAGGTTTGAAAGCGATTAAACAGAGTTTATTTTTGAGCAATTTTGATGAAAAATCGCGAAAATAACCATGAAGGAAGCGTTTTATCGAAAAACGGACTTCAGATTCGTGTTCAGCACCCCGAAAAACCCCTTAGAGAGTAGGTTTGAAAGGATTAAACAGAGTTTATTTTTGAGCAATTTTGATGAAAAAACGCGAAAATAACCATGAAGGAAGCGTTTTATCGAAAAACGGACTTCAGATTCGTGTTCAGCACCCCGAAAAACCCCTTAGAGAGTAGGTTTGAAAGCGATTAAACAGAGTTTATTTTTGAGCAATTTTGATGAAAAAACGCGAAAATAACCATGAAGGAAGCGTTTTATCGAAAAACGGACTTCAGATTCGTGTTCAGCACCCCGAAAAACCCCTTAGAGAGTAGGTTTGAAAGCGATTAAACAGAGTTTATTTTTGAGCAATTTTGATGAAAAATCGCGAAAATAACCATGAAGGAAGCGTTTTATCGAAAAACGGACTTCAGATTCGTGTTCAGCACCCCGAAAAACCCCTTAGAGAGTAGGTTTGAAAGCGATTAAACAGAGTTTATTTTTGAGCAATTTTGATGAAAAAACGCGAAAATAACCATGAAGGAAGCGTTTTATCGAAAAACGGACTTCAGATTCGTGTTCAGCACCCCGAAAAACCCCTTAGAGAGTAGGTTTGAAAGCGATTAAACAGAGTTATTTTTGAGCAATTTTGATGAAAAATCGCGAAAATAACCATGAAGGAAGCGTTTTATCGAAAAACGGACTTCAGATTCGTGTTCAGCACCCCGAAAAACCCCTTAGAGAGTAGGTTTGAAAGCGATTAAACAGAGTTTATTTTTGAGCAATTTTGATGAAAAAACGCGAAAATAACCATGAAGGAAGCGTTTTATCGAAAAACGGACTTCAGATTCGTGTTCAGCACCCCGAAAAACCCCTTAGAGAGTAGGTTTGAAAGCGATTAAACAGAGTTTATTTTTGAGCAATTTTGATGAAAAAACGCGAAAATAACCATGAAGGAAGCGTTTTATCGAAAAACGGACTTCAGATTCGTGTTCAGCACCCCGAAAAACCCCTTAGAGAGTAGGTTTGAAAGCGATTAAACAGAGTTTATTTTTGAGCAATTTTGATGAAAAAACGCGAAAATAACCATGAAGGAAGCGTTTTATCGAAAAACGGACTTCAGATTCGTGTTCAGCACCCCGAAAAACCCCTTAGAGAGTAGGTTTGAAAGCGATTAAACAGAGTTTATTTTTGAGCAATTTTGATGAAAAATCGCGAAAATAACCATGAAGGAAGCGTTTTATCGAAAAACGGACTTCAGATTCGTGTTCAGCACCCCGAAAAACCCCTTAGAGAGTAGGTTTGAAAGGGATTAAACAGAGTTTATTTTTGAGCAATTTTGATGAAAAATCGCGAAAATAACCATGAAGGAAGCGTTTTATCGAAAAAACGGACTTCAGATTCGTGTTCAGCACCCCGAAAAACCCCTTAGAGAGTAGGTTTGAAAGCGATTAAACAGAGTTTATTTTTGAGCAATTTTGATGAAAAATCGCGAAAATAACCATGAAGGAAGCGTTTTATCGAAAAACGGACTTCAGATTCGTGTTCAGCACCCCGAAAAACCCCTTAGAGAGTAGGTTTGAAAGCGATTAAACAGAGTTTATTTTTGAGCAATTTTGATGAAAAAACGCGAAAATAACCATGAAGGAAGCGTTTTATCGAAAAAAGGACTTCAGATTCGTGTTCAGCACCCCGAAAAACCCCTTAGAGAGTAGGTTTGAAAGCGATTAAACAGAGTTTATTTTTGAGCAATTTTGATGAAAAATCGCGAAAATAACCAAGGAAGCGTTTTATCGAAAAACGGACTTCAGATTCGTGTTCAGCACCCCGAAAAACCCCTTAGAGAGTAGGTTTGAAAGCGATTAAACAGAGTTTATTTTTGAGCAATTTTGATGAAAAATCGCGAAAATAACCATGAAGGAAGCGTTTTATCGAAAAACGGACTTCAGATTCGTGTTCAGCACCCCGAAAAACCCCTTAGAGAGTAGGTTTGAAAGCGATTAAACAGAGTTTATTTTTGAGCAATTTTGATGAAAAAACGCGAAAATAACCATGAAGGAAGCGTTTTATCGAAAAACGGACTTCAGATTCGTGTTCAGCACCCCGAAAAACCCCTTAGAGAGTAGGTTTGAAAGCGATTAAACAGAGTTTATTTTTGAGCAATTTTGATGAAAAAACGCGAAAATAACCATGAAGGAAGCGTTTTATCGAAAAAAGGACTTCAGATTCGTGTTCAGCACCCCGAAAAACCCCTTAGAGAGTAGGTTTGAAAGCGATTAAACAGAGTTTATTTTTGAGCAATTTTGATGAAAAATCGCGAAAATAACCATGAAGGAAGCGTTTTATCGAAAAACGGACTTCAGATTCGTGTTCAGCACCCCGAAAAACCCCTTAGAGAGTAGGTTTGAAAGCGATTAAACAGAGTTTATTTTTGAGCAATTTTGATGAAAAATCGCGAAAATAACCATGAAGGAAGCGTTTTATCGAAAAACGGACTTCAGATTCGTGTTCAGCACCCCGAAAAACCCCTTAGAGAGTAGGTTTGAAAGCGATTAAACAGAGTTTATTTTTGAGCAATTTTGATGAAAAATCGCGAAAATAACCATGAAGGAAGCGTTTTATCGAAAAACGGACTTCAGATTCGTGTTCAGCACCCCGAAAAACCCCTTAGAGAGTAGGTTTGAAAGCGATTAAACAGAGTTTATTTTTGAGCAATTTTGATGAAAAATCGCGAAAATAACCATGAAGGAAGCGTTTTATCGAAAAACGGACTTCAGATTCGTGTTCAGCACCCCGAAAAACCCCTTAGAGAGTAGGTTTGAAAGGGATTAAACAGAGTTTATTTTTGAGCAATTTTGATGAAAAATCGCGAAAATAACCATGAAGGAAGCGTTTTATCGAAAAACGGACTTCAGATTCGTGTTCAGCACCCCGAAAAACCCCTTAGAGAGTAGGTTTGAAAGCGATTAAACAGAGTTTATTTTTGAGCAATTTTGATGAAAAATCGCGAAAATAACCATGAAGGAAGCGTTTTATCGAAAAACGGACTTCAGATTCGTGTTCAGCACCCCGAAAAACCCCTTAGAGAGTAGGTTTGAAAGGGATTAAACAGAGTTTATTTTTGAGCAATTTTGATGAAAAATCGCGAAAATAACCATGAAGGAAGCGTTTTATCGAAAAACGGACTTCAGATTCGTGTTCAGCACCCCGAAAAACCCCTTAGAGAGTAGGTTTGAAAGGGATTAAACAGAGTTTATTTTTGAGCAATTTTGATGAAAAATCGCGAAAATAACCATGAAGGAAGCGTTTTATCGAAAAACGGACTTCAGATTCGTGTTCAGCACCCCGAAAAACCCCTTAGAGAGTAGGTTTGAAAGGGATTAAACAGAGTTTATTTTTGAGCAATTTTGATGAAAAATCGCGAAAATAACCATGAAGGAAGCGTTTTATCGAAAAACGGACTTCAGATTCGTGTTCAGCACCCCGAAAAACCCCTTAGAGAGTAGGTTTGAAAGGGATTAAACAGAGTTTATTTTTGAGCAATTTTGATGAAAAATCGCGAAAATAACCATGAAGGAAGCGTTTTATCGAAAAACGGACTTCAGATTCGTGTTCAGCACCCCGAAAAACCCCTTAGAGAGTAGGTTTGAAAGGGATTAAACAGAGTTAATTTTTGAGCAATTTTGATGAAAAATCGCGAAAATAACCATGAAGGAAGCGTTTTATCGAAAAACGGACTTCAGATTCGTGTTCAGCACCCCGAAAAACCCCTTAGAGAGTAGGTTTGAAAGGATTAAACAGAGTTTTTTTTGAGCAATTTTGATGAAAAATCGCGAAAATAACCATGAAGGAAGCGTTTTATCGAAAAACGGACTTCAGATTCGTGTTCAGCACCCCGAAAAACCCCTTAGAGAGTAGGTTTGAAAGGATTAAACAGAGTTATTTTTGAGCAATTTTGATGAAAAATCGCGAAAATAACCATGAAGGAAGCGTTTTATCGAAAAACGGACTTCAGATTCGTGTTCAGCACCCCGAAAAACCCCTTAGAGAGTAGGTTTGAAAGGATTAAACAGAGTTTATTTTTGAGCAATTTTGATGAAAAATCGCGAAAATAACCATGAAGGAAGCGTTTTATCGAAAAACGGACTTCAGATTCGTGTTCAGCACCCCGAAAAACCCCTTAGAGAGTAGGTTTGAAAGGGATTAAACAGAGTTTTTTTTGAGCAATTTTGATGAAAAATCGCGAAAATAACCATGAAGGAAGCGTTTTATCGAAAAACGGACTTCAGATTCGTGTTCAGCACCCCGAAAAACCCCTTAGAGAGTAGGTTTGAAAGGATTAAACAGAGTTTATTTTTGAGCAATTTTGATGAAAAATCGCGAAAATAACCATGAAGGAAGCGTTTTATCGAAAAACGGACTTCAGATTCGTGTTCAGCACCCCGAAAAACCCCTTAGAGAGTAGGTTTGAAAGGGATTAAACAGAGTTTATTTTTGAGCAATTTTGATGAAAAATCGCGAAAATAACCATGAAGGAAGCGTTTTATCGAAAAACGGACTTCAGATTCGTGTTCAGCACCCCGAAAAACCCCTTAGAGAGTAGGTTTGAAAGGGATTAAACAGAGTTTATTTTTGAGCAATTTTGATGAAAAATCGCGAAAATAACCATGAAGGAAGCGTTTTATCGAAAAACGGACTTCAGATTCGTGTTCAGCACCCCGAAAAACCCCTTAGAGAGTAGGTTTGAAAGGGATTAAACAGAGTTTATTTTTGAGCAATTTTGATGAAAAATCGCGAAAATAACCATGAAGGAAGCGTTTTATCGAAAAACGGACTTCAGATTCGTGTTCAGCACCCCGAAAAACCCCTTAGAGAGTAGGTTTGAAAGGGATTAAACAGAGTTTATTTTTGAGCAATTTTGATGAAAAATCGCGAAAATAACCATGAAGGAAGCGTTTTATCGAAAAACGGACTTCAGATTCGTGTTCAGCACCCCGAAAAACCCCTTAGAGAGTAGGTTTGAAAGGGATTAAACAGAGTTTATTTTTGAGCAATTTTGATGAAAAATCGCGAAAATAACCATGAAGGAAGCGTTTTATCGAAAAACGGACTTCAGATTCGTGTTCAGCACCCCGAAAAACCCCTTAGAGAGTAGGTTTGAAAGGGATTAAACAGAGTTTATTTTTGAGCAATTTTGATGAAAAATCGCGAAAATAACCATGAAGGAAGCGTTTTATCGAAAAACGGACTTCAGATTCGTGTTCAGCACCCCGAAAAACCCCTTAGAGAGTAGGTTTGAAAGGGATTAAACAGAGTTTATTTTTGAGCAATTTTGATGAAAAATCGCGAAAATAACCATGAAGGAAGCGTTTTATCGAAAAACGGACTTCAGATTCGTGTTCAGCACCCCGAAAAACCCCTTAGAGAGTAGGTTTGAAAGGGATTAAACAGAGTTTATTTTTGAGCAATTTTGATGAAAAATCGCGAAAATAACCATGAAGGAAGCGTTTTATCGAAAAACGGACTTCAGATTCGTGTTCAGCACCCCGAAAAACCCCTTAGAGAGTAGGTTTGAAAGGGATTAAACAGAGTTTATTTTTGAGCAATTTTGATGAAAAATCGCGAAAATAACCATGAAGGAAGCGTTTTATCGAAAAACGGACTTCAGATTCGTGTTCAGCACCCCGAAAAACCCCTTAGAGAGTAGGTTTGAAAGGGATTAAACAGAGTTTATTTTTGAGCAATTTTGATGAAAAATCGCGAAAATAACCATGAAGGAAGCGTTTTATCGAAAAACGGACTTCAGATTCGTGTTCAGCACCCCGAAAAACCCCTTAGAGAGTAGGTTTGAAAGGATTAAACAGAGTTTATTTTTGAGCAATTTTGATGAAAAATCGCGAAAATAACCATGAAGGAAGCGTTTTATCGAAAAACGGACTTCAGATTCGTGTTCAGCACCCCGAAAAACCCCTTAGAGAGTAGGTTTGAAAGGGATTAAACAGAGTTTATTTTTGAGCAATTTTGATGAAAAATCGCGAAAATAACCATGAAGGAAGCGTTTTATCGAAAAACGGACTTCAGATTCGTGTTCAGCACCCCGAAAAACCCCTTAGAGAGTAGGTTTGAAAGGGATTAAACAGAGTTTATTTTTGAGCAATTTTGATGAAAAATCGCGAAAATAACCATGAAGGAAGCGTTTTATCGAAAAACGGACTTCAGATTCGTGTTCAGCACCCCGAAAAACCCCTTAGAGAGTAGGTTTGAAAGGATTAAACAGAGTTTATTTTTGAGCAATTTTGATGAAAAATCGCGAAAATAACCATGAAGGAAGCGTTTTATCGAAAAACGGACTTCAGATTCGTGTTCAGCACCCCGAAAAACCCCTTAGAGAGTAGGTTTGAAAGGATTAAACAGAGTTTATTTTTGAGCAATTTTGATGAAAAATCGCGAAAATAACCATGAAGGAAGCGTTTTATCGAAACGGACTTCAGATTCGTGTTCAGCACCCCGAAAAACCCCTTAGAGAGTAGGTTTGAAAGGGATTAAACAGAGTTTATTTTTGAGCAATTTTGATGAAAAATCGCGAAAATAACCATGAAGGAAGCGTTTTATCGAAAAACGGACTTCAGATTCGTGTTCAGCACCCCGAAAAACCCCTTAGAGAGTAGGTTTGAAAGGGATTAAACAGAGTTTATTTTTGAGCAATTTTGATGAAAAATCGCGAAAATAACCATGAAGGAAGCGTTTTATCGAAAAACGGACTTCAGATTCGTGTTCAGCACCCCGAAAAACCCCTTAGAGAGTAGGTTTGAAAGGATTAAACAGAGTTTATTTTTGAGCAATTTTGATGAAAAATCGCGAAAATAACCATGAAGGAAGCGTTTTATCGAAAAACGGACTTCAGATTCGTGTTCAGCACCCCGAAAAACCCCTTAGAGAGTAGGTTTGAAAGGGATTAAACAGAGTTTATTTTTGAGCAATTTTGATGAAAAATCGCGAAAATAACCATGAAGGAAGCGTTTTATCGAAAAACGGACTTCAGATTCGTGTTCAGCACCCCGAAAAACCCCTTAGAGTAGGTTTGAAAGGGATTAAACAGAGTTTATTTTTGAGCAATTTTGATGAAAAATCGCGAAAATAACCATGAAGGAAGCGTTTTATCGAAAAACGGACTTCAGATTCGTGTTCAGCACCCCGAAAAACCCCTTAGAGAGTAGGTTTGAAAGGGATTAAACAGAGTTTATTTTTGAGCAATTTTGATGAAAAATCGCGAAAATAACCATGAAGGAAGCGTTTTATCGAAAAACGGACTTCAGATTCGTGTTCAGCACCCCGAAAAACCCCTTAGAGAGTAGGTTTGAAAGGGATTAAACAGAGTTTATTTTTGAGCAATTTTGATGAAAAATCGCGAAAATAACCATGAAGGAAGCGTTTTATCGAAAAACGGACTTCAGATTCGTGTTCAGCACCCCGAAAAACCCCTTAGAGAGTAGGTTTGAAAGCGATTAAACAGAGTTTATTTTTGAGCAATTTTGATGAAAAATCGCGAAAATAACCATGAAGGAAGCGTTTTATCGAAAAACGGACTTCAGATTCGTGTTCAGCACCCCGAAAAACCCCTTAGAGTAGGTTTGAAAGGGATTAAACAGAGTTTATTTTTGAGCAATTTTGATGAAAAATCGCGAAAATAACCATGAAGGAAGCGTTTTATCGAAAAACGGACTTCAGATTCGTGTTCAGCACCCCGAAAAACCCCTTAGAGAGTAGGTTTGAAAGGGATTAAACAGAGTTTATTTTTGAGCAATTTTGATGAAAAATCGCGAAAATAACCATGAAGGAAGCGTTTTATCGAAAAACGGACTTCAGATTCGTGTTCAGCACCCCGAAAAACCCCTTAGAGAGTAGGTTTGAAAGGGATTAAACAGAGTTTTATTTTTGAGCAATTTTGATGAAAAATCGCGAAAATAACCATGAAGGAAGCGTTTTATCGAAAAACGGACTTCAGATTCGTGTTCAGCACCCCGAAAAACCCCTTAGAGAGTAGGTTTGAAAGGGATTAAACAGAGTTTATTTTTGAGCAATTTTGATGAAAAATCGCGAAAATAACCATGAAGGAAGCGTTTTATCGAAAAACGGACTTCAGATTCGTGTTCAGCACCCCGAAAAACCCCTTAGAGAGTAGGTTTGAAAGGGATTAAACAGAGTTTATTTTTTGAGCAATTTTGATGAAAAATCGCGAAAATAACCATGAAGGAAGCGTTTTATCGAAAAACGGACTTCAGATTCGTGTTCAGCACCCCGAAAAACCCCTTAGAGAGTAGGTTTGAAAGGGATTAAACAGAGTTAATTTTTGAGCAATTTTGATGAAAAATCGCGAAAATAACCATGAAGGAAGCGTTTTATCGAAAAACGGACTTCAGATTCGTGTTCAGCACCCCGAAAAACCCCTTAGAGAGTAGGTTTGAAAGGATTAAACAGAGTTTATTTTTGAGCAATTTTGATGAAAAATCGCGAAAATAACCATGAAGGAAGCGTTTTATCGAAAAACGGACTTCAGATTCGTGTTCAGCACCCCGAAAAACCCCTTAGAGAGTAGGTTTGAAAGCGATTAAACAGAGTTTATTTTTGAGCAATTTTGATGAAAAATCGCGAAAATAACCATGAAGGAAGCGTTTTATCGAAAAACGGACTTCAGATTCGTGTTCAGCACCCCGAAAAACCCCTTAGAGAGTAGGTTTGAAAGGGATTAAACAGAGTTAATTTTTGAGCAATTTTGATGAAAAATCGCGAAAATAACCATGAAGGAAGCGTTTTATCGAAAAACGGACTTCAGATTCGTGTTCAGCACCCCGAAAAACCCCTTAGAGAGTAGGTTTGAAAGGATTAAACAGAGTTTAATTTTTGAGCAATTTTGATGAAAAATCGCGAAAATAACCATGAAGGAAGCGTTTTATCGAAAAACGGACTTCAGATTCGTGTTCAGCACCCCGAAAAACCCCTTAGAGAGTAGGTTTGAAAGGGATTAAACAGAGTTTATTTTTGAGCAATTTTGATGAAAAATCGCGAAAATAACCATGAAGGAAGCGTTTTATCGAAAAACGGACTTCAGATTCGTGTTCAGCACCCCGAAAAACCCCTTAGAGAGTAGGTTTGAAAGGGATTAAACAGAGTTAATTTTTGAGCAATTTTGATGAAAAATCGCGAAAATAACCATGAAGGAAGCGTTTTATCGAAAAACGGACTTCAGATTCGTGTTCAGCACCCCGAAAAACCCCTTAGAGAGTAGGTTTGAAAGGATTAAACAGAGTTAATTTTTGAGCAATTTTGATGAAAAATCGCGAAAATAACCATGAAGGAAGCGTTTTATCGAAAAACGGACTTCAGATTCGTGTTCAGCACCCCGAAAAACCCCTTAGAGAGTAGGTTTGAAAGGGATTAAACAGAGTTAATTTTTGAGCAATTTTGATGAAAAATCGCGAAAATAACCATGAAGGAAGCGTTTTATCGAAAAACGGACTTCAGATTCGTGTTCAGCACCCCGAAAAACCCCTTAGAGAGTAGGTTTGAAAGGGATTAAACAGAGTTTATTTTTGAGCAATTTTGATGAAAAATCGCGAAAATAACCATGAAGGAAGCGTTTTATCGAAAAACGGACTTCAGATTCGTGTTCAGCACCCCGAAAAACCCCTTAGAGAGTAGGTTTGAAAGGGATTAAACAGAGTTAATTTTTGAGCAATTTTGATGAAAAATCGCGAAAATAACCATGAAGGAAGCGTTTTATCGAAAAACGGACTTCAGATTCGTGTTCAGCACCCCGAAAAACCCCTTAGAGAGTAGGTTTGAAAGCGATTAAACAGAGTTAATTTTTGAGCAATTTTGATGAAAAATCGCGAAAATAACCATGAAGGAAGCGTTTTATCGAAAAACGGACTTCAGATTCGTGTTCAGCACCCCGAAAAACCCCTTAGAGAGTAGGTTTGAAAGGGATTAAACAGAGTTAATTTTTGAGCAATTTTGATGAAAAATCGCGAAAATAACCATGAAGGAAGCGTTTTATCGAAAAACGGACTTCAGATTCGTGTTCAGCACCCCGAAAAACCCCTTAGAGTAGGTTTGAAAGGATTAAACAGAGTTTATTTTTGAGCAATTTTGATGAAAAATCGCGAAAATAACCATGAAGGAAGCGTTTTATCGAAAAACGGACTTCAGATTCGTGTTCAGCACCCCGAAAAACCCCTTAGAGAGTAGGTTTGAAAGGGATTAAACAGAGTTAATTTTTGAGCAATTTTGATGAAAAATCGCGAAAATAACCATGAAGGAAGCGTTTTATCGAAAAACGGACTTCAGATTCGTGTTCAGCACCCCGAAAAACCCCTTAGAGAGTAGGTTTGAAAGGGATTAAACAGAGTTAATTTTTGAGCAATTTTGATGAAAAATCGCGAAAATAACCATGAAGGAAGCGTTTTATCGAAAAACGGACTTCAGATTCGTGTTCAGCACCCCGAAAAACCCCTTAGAGAGTAGGTTTGAAAGGGATTAAACAGAGTTTAATTTTTGAGCAATTTTGATGAAAAATCGCGAAAATAACCATGAAGGAAGCGTTTTATCGAAAAACGGACTTCAGATTCGTGTTCAGCACCCCGAAAAACCCCTTAGAGAGTAGGTTTGAAAGGGATTAAACAGAGTTTATTTTTGAGCAATTTTGATGAAAAATCGCGAAAATAACCATGAAGGAAGCGTTTTATCGAAAAACGGACTTCAGATTCGTGTTCAGCACCCCGAAAAACCCCTTAGAGAGTAGGTTTGAAAGGATTAAACAGAGTTATTTTTGAGCAATTTTGATGAAAAATCGCGAAAATAACCATGAAGGAAGCGTTTTATCGAAAAACGGACTTCAGATTCGTGTTCAGCACCCCGAAAAACCCCTTAGAGAGTAGGTTTGAAAGGGATTAAACAGAGTTTATTTTTGAGCAATTTTGATGAAAAATCGCGAAAATAACCATGAAGGAAGCGTTTTATCGAAAAACGGACTTCAGATTCGTGTTCAGCACCCCGAAAAACCCCTTAGAGAGTAGGTTTGAAAGGGATTAAACAGAGTTAATTTTTGAGCAATTTTGATGAAAAATCGCGAAAATAACCATGAAGGAAGCGTTTTATCGAAAAACGGACTTCAGATTCGTGTTCAGCACCCCGAAAAACCCCTTAGAGAGTAGGTTTGAAAGGGATTAAACAGAGTTATTTTTGAGCAATTTTGATGAAAAATCGCGAAAATAACCATGAAGGAAGCGTTTTATCGAAAAACGGACTTCAGATTCGTGTTCAGCACCCCGAAAAACCCCTTAGAGAGTAGGTTTGAAAGGGATTAAACAGAGTTTATTTTTGAGCAATTTTGATGAAAAATCGCGAAAATAACCATGAAGGAAGCGTTTTATCGAAAAACGGACTTCAGATTCGTGTTCAGCACCCCGAAAAACCCCTTAGAGAGTAGGTTTGAAAGGGATTAAACAGAGTTTATTTTTGAGCAATTTTGATGAAAAATCGCGAAAATAACCATGAAGGAAGCGTTTTATCGAAAAACGGACTTCAGATTCGTGTTCAGCACCCCGAAAAACCCCTTAGAGAGTAGGTTTGAAAGGGATTAAACAGAGATAATTTTTGAGCAATTTTGATGAAAAATCGCGAAAATAACCATGAAGGAAGCGTTTTATCGAAAAACGGACTTCAGATTCGTGTTCAGCACCCCGAAAAACCCCTTAGAGAGTAGGTTTGAAAGCGATTAAACAGAGTTAATTTTTGAGCAATTTTGATGAAAAAACGCGAAAATAACCATGAAGGAAGCGTTTTATCGAAAAACGGACTTCAGATTCGTGTTCAGCACCCCGAAAAACCCCTTAGAGAGTAGGTTTGAAAGCGATTAAACAGAGTTAATTTTTGAGCAATTTTGATGAAAAATCGCGAAAATAACCATGAAGGAAGCGTTTTATCGAAAAACGGACTTCAGATTCGTGTTCAGCACCCCGAAAAACCCCTTAGAGAGTAGGTTTGAAAGGATTAAACAGAGTTTATTTTTGAGCAATTTTGATGAAAAATCGCGAAAATAACCATGAAGGAAGCGTTTTATCGAAAAACGGACTTCAGATTCGTGTTCAGCACCCCGAAAAACCCCTTAGAGAGTAGGTTTGAAAGCGATTAAACAGAGTTTATTTTTGAGCAATTTTGATGAAAAATCGCGAAAATAACCATGAAGGAAGCGTTTTATCGAAAAACGGACTTCAGATTCGTGTTCAGCACCCCGAAAAACCCCTTAGAGAGTAGGTTTGAAAGCGATTAAACAGAGTTTATTTTTGAGCAATTTTGATGAAAAATCGCGAAAATAACCATGAAGGAAGCGTTTTATCGAAAAACGGACTTCAGATTCGTGTTCAGCACCCCGAAAAACCCCTTAGAGAGTAGGTTTGAAAGGATTAAACAGAGTTAATTTTTGAGCAATTTTGATGAAAAATCGCGAAAATAACCATGAAGGAAGCGTTTTATCGAAAAACGGACTTCAGATTCGTGTTCAGCACCCCGAAAAACCCCTTAGAGAGTAGGTTTGAAAGGATTAAACAGAGTTTATTTTTGAGCAATTTTGATGAAAAATCGCGAAAATAACCATGAAGGAAGCGTTTTATCGAAAAACGGACTTCAGATTCGTGTTCAGCACCCCGAAAAACCCCTTAGAGAGTAGGTTTGAAAGGGATTAAACAGAGTTTATTTTTGAGCAATTTTGATGAAAAATCGCGAAAATAACCATGAAGGAAGCGTTTTATCGAAAAACGGACTTCAGATTCGTGTTCAGCACCCCGAAAAACCCCTTAGAGAGTAGGTTTGAAAGCGATTAAACAGAGTTAATTTTTGAGCAATTTTGATGAAAAATCGCGAAAATAACCATGAAGGAAGCGTTTTATCGAAAAACGGACTTCAGATTCGTGTTCAGCACCCCGAAAAACCCCTTAGAGAGTAGGTTTGAAAGGGATTAAACAGAGTTTATTTTTGAGCAATTTTGATGAAAAATCGCGAAAATAACCATGAAGGAAGCGTTTTATCGAAAAACGGACTTCAGATTCGTGTTCAGCACCCCGAAAAACCCCTTAGAGAGTAGGTTTGAAAGGGATTAAACAGAGTTTATTTTTGAGCAATTTTGATGAAAAATCGCGAAAATAACCATGAAGGAAGCGTTTTATCGAAAAACGGACTTCAGATTCGTGTTCAGCACCCCGAAAAACCCCTTAGAGAGTAGGTTTGAAAGCGATTAAACAGAGTTTATTTTTGAGCAATTTTGATGAAAAAACGCGAAAATAACCATGAAGGAAGCGTTTTATCGAAAAACGGACTTCAGATTCGTGTTCAGCACCCCGAAAAACCCCTTAGAGAGTAGGTTTGAAAGCGATTAAACAGAGTTTATTTTTGAGCAATTTTGATGAAAAAACGCGAAAATAACCATGAAGGAAGCGTTTTATCGAAAAACGGACTTCAGATTCGTGTTCAGCACCCCGAAAAACCCCTTAGAGAGTAGGTTTGAAAGGGATTAAACAGAGTTTATTTTTGAGCAATTTTGATGAAAAAACGCGAAAATAACCATGAAGGAAGCGTTTTATCGAAAAACGGACTTCAGATTCGTGTTCAGCACCCCGAAAAACCCCTTAGAGAGTAGGTTTGAAAGCGATTAAACAGAGTTTATTTTTGAGCAATTTTGATGAAAAAACGCGAAAATAACCATGAAGGAAGCGTTTTATCGAAAAACGGACTTCAGATTCGTGTTCAGCACCCCGAAAAACCCCTTAGAGAGTAGGTTTGAAAGCGATTAAACAGAGTTTATTTTTGAGCAATTTTGATGAAAAATCGCGAAAATAACCATGAAGGAAGCGTTTTATCGAAAAACGGACTTCAGATTCGTGTTCAGCACCCCGAAAAACCCCTTAGAGAGTAGGTTTGAAAGCGATTAAACAGAGTTTATTTTTGAGCAATTTTGATGAAAAAACGCGAAAATAACCATGAAGGAAGCGTTTTATCGAAAAACGGACTTCAGATTCGTGTTCAGCACCCCGAAAAACCCCTTAGAGAGTAGGTTTGAAAGCGATTAAACAGAGTTTATTTTTGAGCAATTTTGATGAAAAATCGCGAAAATAACCATGAAGGAAGCGTTTTATCGAAAAACGGACTTCAGATTCGTGTTCAGCACCCCGAAAAACCCCTTAGAGAGTAGGTTTGAAAGCGATTAAACAGAGTTTATTTTTGAGCAATTTTGATGAAAAAACGCGAAAATAACCATGAAGGAAGCGTTTTATCGAAAAACGGACTTCAGATTCGTGTTCAGCACCCCGAAAAACCCCTTAGAGAGTAGGTTTGAAAGCGATTAAACAGAGTTTATTTTTGAGCAATTTTGATGAAAAAACGCGAAAATAACCATGAAGGAAGCGTTTTATCGAAAAACGGACTTCAGATTCGTGTTCAGCACCCCGAAAAACCCCTTAGAGTAGGTTTGAAAGGGATTAAACAGAGTTTATTTTTGAGCAATTTTGATGAAAAAACGCGAAAATAACCATGAAGGAAGCGTTTTATCGAAAAACGGACTTCAGATTCGTGTTCAGCACCCCGAAAAACCCCTTAGAGAGTAGGTTTGAAAGCGATTAAACAGAGTTTATTTTTGAGCAATTTTGATGAAAAATCGCGAAAATAACCATGAAGGAAGCGTTTTATCGAAAAACGGACTTCAGATTCAAAATAACCATGAGGAAGCGTTTTATCGAAAAAAGGACTTCAGATTCGTGTTCAGCACCCCGAAAAACCCCTTAGAGAGTAGGTTTGAAAGCGATTAAACAGAGTTTATTTTTGAGCAATTTTGATGAAAAAACGCGAAAATAACCATGAAGGAAGCGTTTTATCGAAAAAAGGACTTCAGATTCGTGTTCAGCACCCCGAAAAACCCCTTAGAGAGTAGGTTTGAAAGCGATTAAACAGAGTTTATTTTTGAGCAATTTTGATGAAAAAACAAAACGCGAAAATAACCATGAAGGAAGCGTTTTATCGAAAAAAGGACTTCAGATTCGTGTTCAGCACCCCGAAAAACCCCTTAGAGAGTAGGTTTGAAAGCGATTAAACAGAGTTTATTTTTGAGCAATTTTGATGAAAAAACGCGAAAATAACCATGAAGGAAGCGTTTTATCGAAAAAAGGACTTCAGATTCGTGTTCAGCACCCCGAAAAACCCCTTAGAGAGTAGGTTTGAAAGCGATTAAACAGAGTTTATTTTTGAGCAATTTTGATGAAAAAACGCGAAAATAACCATGAAGGAAGCGTTTTATCGAAAAAAGGACTTCAGATTCGTGTTCAGCACCCCGAAAAACCCCTTAGAGAGTAGGTTTGAAAGCGATTAAACAGAGTTTATTTTTGAGCAATTTTGATGAAAAAACGCGAAAATAACCATGAAGGAAGCGTTTTATCGAAAAAAGGACTTCAGATTCGTGTTCAGCACCCCGAAAAACCCCTTAGAGAGTAGGTTTGAAAGCGATTAAACAGAGTTTATTTTTGAGCAATTTTGATGAAAAAACGCGAAAATAACCATGAAGGAAGCGTTTTATCGAAAAAAGGACTTCAGATTCGTGTTCAGCACCCCGAAAAACCCCTTAGAGAGTAGGTTTGAAAGCGATTAAACAGAGTTTATTTTTGAGCAATTTTGATGAAAAAACGCGAAAATAACCATGAAGGAAGCGTTTTATCGAAAAAAGGACTTCAGATTCGTGTTCAGCACCCCGAAAAACCCCTTAGAGAGTAGGTTTGAAAGCGATTAAACAGAGTTTATTTTTGAGCAATTTTGATGAAAAAACGCGAAAATAACCATGAAGGAAGCGTTTTATCGAAAAAAGGACTTCAGATTCGTGTTCAGCACCCCGAAAAACCCCTTAGAGAGTAGGTTTGAAAGCGATTAAACAGAGTTAATTTTTGAGCAATTTTGATGAAAAAACGCGAAAATAACCATGAAGGAAGCGTTTTATCGAAAAAAGGACTTCAGATTCGTGTTCAGCACCCCGAAAAACCCCTTAGAGAGTAGGTTTGAAAGCGATTAAACAGAGTTTATTTTTGAGCAATTTTGATGAAAAAACGCGAAAATAACCATGAAGGAAGCGTTTTATCGAAAAAAGGACTTCAGATTCGTGTTCAGCACCCCGAAAAACCCCTTAGAGAGTAGGTTTGAAAGCGATTAAACAGAGTTTATTTTTGAGCAATTTTGATGAAAAAACGCGAAAATAACCATGAAGGAAGCGTTTTATCGAAAAAAGGACTTCAGATTCGTGTTCAGCACCCCGAAAAACCCCTTAGAGAGTAGGTTTGAAAGCGATTAAACAGAGTTTATTTTTGAGCAATTTTGATGAAAAAACGCGAAAATAACCATGAAGGAAGCGTTTTATCGAAAAAAGGACTTCAGATTCGTGTTCAGCACCCCGAAAAACCCCTTAGAGAGTAGGTTTGAAAGCGATTAAACAGAGTTTATTTTTGAGCAATTTTGATGAAAAAACGCGAAAATAACCATGAAGGAAGCGTTTTATCGAAAAAAGGACTTCAGATTCGTGTTCAGCACCCCGAAAAACCCCTTAGAGAGTAGGTTTGAAAGCGATTAAACAGAGTTTATTTTTGAGCAATTTTGATGAAAAAACGCGAAAATAACCATGAAGGAAGCGTTTTATCGAAAAAAGGACTTCAGATTCGTGTTCAGCACCCCGAAAAACCCCTTAGAGAGTAGGTTTGAAAGCGATTAAACAGAGTTTATTTTTGAGCAATTTTGATGAAAAAACGCGAAAATAACCATGAAGGAAGCGTTTTATCGAAAAAAGGACTTCAGATTCGTGTTCAGCACCCCGAAAAACCCCTTAGAGAGTAGGTTTGAAAGCGATTAAACAGAGTTTATTTTTGAGCAATTTTGATGAAAAAACGCGAAAATAACCATGAAGGAAGCGTTTTATCGAAAAAAGGACTTCAGATTCGTGTTCAGCACCCCGAAAAACCCCTTAGAGAGTAGGTTTGAAAGCGATTAAACAGAGTTTATTTTTGAGCAATTTTGATGAAAAAACGCGAAAATAACCATGAAGGAAGCGTTTTATCGAAAAAAGGACTTCAGATTCGTGTTCAGCACCCCGAAAAACCCCTTAGAGAGTAGGTTTGAAAGCGATTAAACAGAGTTTATTTTTGAGCAATTTTGATGAAAAAACGCGAAAATAACCATGAAGGAAGCGTTTTATCGAAAAAAGGACTTCAGATTCGTGTTCAGCACCCCGAAAAACCCCTTAGAGAGTAGGTTTGAAAGCGATTAAACAGAGTTAATTTTTGAGCAATTTTGATGAAAAAACGCGAAAATAACCATGAAGGAAGCGTTTTATCGAAAAAAGGACTTCAGATTCGTGTTCAGCACCCCGAAAAACCCCTTAGAGAGTAGGTTTGAAAGCGATTAAACAGAGTTAATTTTTTGAGCAATTTTGATGAAAAAACGCGAAAATAACCATGAAGGAAGCGTTTTATCGAAAAAAGGACTTCAGATTCGTGTTCAGCACCCCGAAAAACCCCTTAGAGAGTAGGTTTGAAAGCGATTAAACAGAGTTAATTTTTGAGCAATTTTGATGAAAAAACGCGAAAATAACCATGAAGGAAGCGTTTTATCGAAAAAAGGACTTCAGATTCGTGTTCAGCACCCCGAAAAACCCCTTAGAGAGTAGGTTTGAAAGCGATTAAACAGAGTTAATTTTTGAGCAATTTTGATGAAAAAACGCGAAAATAACCATGAAGGAAGCGTTTTATCGAAAAAAGGACTTCAGATTCGTGTTCAGCACCCCGAAAAACCCCTTAGAGAGTAGGTTTGAAAGCGATTAAACAGAGTTTATTTTTGAGCAATTTTGATGAAAAAACGCGAAAATAACCATGAAGGAAGCGTTTTATCGAAAAAAGGACTTCAGATTCGTGTTCAGCACCCCGAAAAACCCCTTAGAGAGTAGGTTTGAAAGCGATTAAACAGAGTTTTTTTTTGAGCAATTTTGATGAAAAAACGCGAAAATAACCATGAAGGAAGCGTTTTATCGAAAAAAGGACTTCAGATTCGTGTTCAGCACCCCGAAAAACCCCTTAGAGAGTAGGTTTGAAAGCGATTAAACAGAGTTAATTTTTGAGCAATTTTGATGAAAAAACGCGAAAATAACCATGAAGGAAGCGTTTTATCGAAAAAAGGACTTCAGATTCGTGTTCAGCACCCCGAAAAACCCCTTAGAGAGTAGGTTTGAAAGCGATTAAACAGAGTTTATTTTTGAGCAATTTTGATGAAAAAACGCGAAAATAACCATGAAGGAAGCGTTTTATCGAAAAAAGGACTTCAGATTCGTGTTCAGCACCCCGAAAAACCCCTTAGAGAGTAGGTTTGAAAGCGATTAAACAGAGTTTATTTTTGAGCAATTTTGATGAAAAAACGCGAAAATAACCATGAAGGAAGCGTTTTATCGAAAAAAGGACTTCAGATTCGTGTTCAGCACCCCGAAAAACCCCTTAGAGAGTAGGTTTGAAAGCGATTAAACAGAGTTTATTTTTGAGCAATTTTGATGAAAAAACGCGAAAATAACCATGAAGGAAGCGTTTTATCGAAAAAAGGACTTCAGATTCGTGTTCAGCACCCCGAAAAACCCCTTAGAGAGTAGGTTTGAAAGCGATTAAACAGAGTTTATTTTTGAGCAATTTTGATGAAAAAACGCGAAAATAACCATGAAGGAAGCGTTTTATCGAAAAAAGGACTTCAGATTCGTGTTCAGCACCCCGAAAAACCCCTTAGAGAGTAGGTTTGAAAGCGATTAAACAGAGTTTATTTTTGAGCAATTTTGATGAAAAAACGCGAAAATAACCATGAAGGAAGCGTTTTATCGAAAAAAGGACTTCAGATTCGTGTTCAGCACCCCGAAAAACCCCTTAGAGAGTAGGTTTGAAAGCGATTAAACAGAGTTTATTTTTGAGCAATTTTGATGAAAAAACGCGAAAATAACCATGAAGGAAGCGTTTTATCGAAAAAAGGACTTCAGATTCGTGTTCAGCACCCCGAAAAACCCCTTAGAGAGTAGGTTTGAAAGCGATTAAACAGAGTTTATTTTTGAGCAATTTTGATGAAAAAACGCGAAAATAACCATGAAGGAAGCGTTTTATCGAAAAAAGGACTTCAGATTCGTGTTCAGCACCCCGAAAAACCCCTTAGAGAGTAGGTTTGAAAGCGATTAAACAGAGTTTGTTTTTGAGCAATTTTGATGAAAAAACGCGAAAATAACCATGAAGGAAGCGTTTTATCGAAAAAAGGACTTCAGATTCGTGTTCAGCACCCCGAAAAACCCCTTAGAGAGTAGGTTTGAAAGCGATTAAACAGAGTTTATTTTTGAGCAATTTTGATGAAAAAACGCGAAAATAACCATGAAGGAAGCGTTTTATCGAAAAAAGGACTTCAGATTCGTGTTCAGCACCCCGAAAAACCCCTTAGAGAGTAGGTTTGAAAGCGATTAAACAGAGTTTATTTTTGAGCAATTTTGATGAAAAAACGCGAAAATAACCATGAAGGAAGCGTTTTATCGAAAAAAGGACTTCAGATTCGTGTTCAGCACCCCGAAAAACCCCTTAGAGAGTAGGTTTGAAAGCGATTAAACAGAGTTTATTTTTGAGCAATTTTGATGAAAAAACGCGAAAATAACCATGAAGGAAGCGTTTTATCGAAAAAAGGACTTCAGATTCGTGTTCAGCACCCCGAAAAACCCCTTAGAGAGTAGGTTTGAAAGCGATTAAACAGAGTTTATTTTTGAGCAATTTTGATGAAAAAACGCGAAAATAACCATGAAGGAAGCGTTTTATCGAAAAAAGGACTTCAGATTCGTGTTCAGCACCCCGAAAAACCCCTTAGAGAGTAGGTTTGAAAGCGATTAAACAGAGTTTATTTTTGAGCAATTTTGATGAAAAAACGCGAAAATAACCATGAAGGAAGCGTTTTATCGAAAAAAAGGACTTCAGATTCGTGTTCAGCACCCCGAAAAACCCCTTAGAGAGTAGGTTTGAAAGCGATTAAACAGAGTTTATTTTTGAGCAATTTTGATGAAAAAACGCGAAAATAACCATGAAGGAAGCGTTTTATCGAAAAAAGGACTTCAGATTCGTGTTCAGCACCCCGAAAAACCCCTTAGAGAGTAGGTTTGAAAGCGATTAAACAGAGTTTATTTTTGAGCAATTTTGATGAAAAAACGCGAAAATAACCATGAAGGAAGCGTTTTATCGAAAAAAGGACTTCAGATTCGTGTTCAGCACCCCGAAAAACCCCTTAGAGAGTAGGTTTGAAAGCGATTAAACAGAGTTTATTTTTGAGCAATTTTGATGAAAAAACGCGAAAATAACCATGAAGGAAGCGTTTTATCGAAAAAAGGACTTCAGATTCGTGTTCAGCACCCCGAAAAACCCCTTAGAGAGTAGGTTTGAAAGCGATTAAACAGATTAAACAGTTTGAGATTAAACAGAGTTTATTTTTGAGCAATTTTGATGAAAAAACGCGAAAATAACCATGAAGGAAGCGTTTTATCGAAAAAAGGACTTCAGATTCGTGTTCAGCACCCCGAAAAACCCCTTAGAGAGTAGGTTTGAAAGCGATTAAACAGAGTTATTTTTGAGCAATTTTGATGAAAAAACGCGAAAATAACCATGAAGGAAGCGTTTTATCGAAAAAAGGACTTCAGATTCGTGTTCAGCACCCCGAAAAACCCCTTAGAGAGTAGGTTTGAAAGCGATTAAACAGAGTTAATTTTTGAGCAATTTTGATGAAAAAACGCGAAAATAACCATGAAGGAAGCGTTTTATCGAAAAAAGGACTTCAGATTCGTGTTCAGCACCCCGAAAAACCCCTTAGAGAGTAGGTTTGAAAGCGATTAAACAGAGTTAATTTTTGAGCAATTTTGATGAAAAAACGCGAAAATAACCATGAAGGAAGCGTTTTATCGAAAAACGGACTTCAGATTCGTGTTCAGCACCGAAAACCCCTTAGAGAGTAGGTTTGAAAGCGATTAAACAGAGTTAATTTTTGAGCAATTTTGATGAAAAAACGCGAAAATAACCATGAAGGAAGCGTTTTATCGAAAAACGGACTTCAGATTCGTGTTCAGCACCCCGAAAACCCCTTAGAGAGTAGGTTTGAAAGCGATTAAACAGAGTTAATTTTTGAGCAATTTTGATGAAAAAACGCGAAAATAACCATGAAGGAAGCGTTTTATCGAAAAACGGACTTCAGATTCGTGTTCAGCACCCCGAAAAACCCCTTAGAGAGTAGGTTTGAAAGCGATTAAACAGAGTTAATTTTTGAGCAATTTTGATGAAAAAACGCGAAAATAACCATGAAGGAAGCGTTTTATCGAAAAACGGACTTCAGATTCGTGTTCAGCACCCCGAAAACCCCTTAGAGAGTAGGTTTGAAAGCGATTAAACAGAGTTAATTTTTGAGCAATTTTGATGAAAAAACGCGAAAATAACCATGAAGGAAGCGTTTTATCGAAAAAAGGACTTCAGATTCGTGTTCAGCACCCCGAAAAACCCCTTAGAGAGTAGGTTTGAAAGCGATTAAACAGAGTTAATTTTTGAGCAATTTTGATGAAAAAACGCGAAAATAACCATGAAGGAAGCGTTTTATCGAAAAACGGACTTCAGATTCGTGTTCAGCACCCCGAAAAACCCCTTAGAGAGTAGGTTTGAAAGCGATTAAACAGAGTTAATTTTTGGAGCAATTTTGAT